>JAHQIV010000134.1:0-33051 GCA_030463285.1 Phytophthora europaea | reverse complement strand
CCGCGACCATCGGCTCGTGGTCTTCCTGGACTACGATGGCACGCTCACGCCCATCGTGAACGACCCGGCGCTAGCGCTGCTGTCGCCCGCCATGAAGGACACGCTGGAGAAGCTGCGCCAGAAGTTCATCACGGGAGTCATCACGGGGCGCTCGCTGCACAAGATCCAGAAGTTCGTGAGCATCCCGCAGCTCTACTATGCCGGCAGCCACGGGTTCGACATTGAAGGCCCGGACGGCACCTCCATCAAGAACCAAGTGGCGGCTCAGTTTTTGACGGACCTGCACGAGGTCCGGGGCGAACTGAGCGACCAGATTAAAGGCATTGCAGGCGCTGAAGTCGAGGACAACATCTTCTCGGTGTCGCTGCATTACAGGTGGGTTTGGAGCTGTGGTTGCTATATGATCGAGTTGGGTTGATTTTAGACTCATTCCATGTGGGTGCAATTCTTGCAGAAATGTGGATCCTAGTCTGAGACCGCAGATGTCCAATCTAGCACGCACCGTGAGAGACCAACACCCGCGCGTCAGGTAAGATATCGACGTGTTTTTCGAGGTTATCGGTACTACGTGTGATGCTAATATTGTTGTGCGTCGAAACGATGCTGCAATTCAGAATGAGCGAAGGCAAAATGGTCTACGAATTCAAACCCAAGATCGACTGGAACAAGGGCAAGGCGCTACTTTGGCTGCTGCAGGCGCTTGGGTTGGACGAGCACGATGATGTGTACACTATTTATATCGGCGATGACACTACGGATGAGGACGCGTTCCAACTCTTCCAGGCGCATTGCAACCGCAAGGGCGTCGGCATCGTCGTCACCGAGGAGAGCAAGTCCACGGACGCGTCGTTCACGCTGCGCGACACTGGTGAAGTCTGCGAATTTCTAAACCGCTTGATCGCGTGTGGAGATCGCGAGAGGAGCGCACCGAGCAGCCCGCAGCCTACCGACCCACCTCCTGCCCAAGCGCAGTAGCAACTTTTACCATTTTGCCTGTGAGGCCGGATTCGACTAACAGGTCTCATTAATGTTTTGCACAGCAATTCACCCTCTTTGCTGTAAATCCCCGCCTATATGTTGTGGTGATGAATGTCCAGCGTAGCGTACAGTATCTTCAACATCACTTCGCCATTGCGTTTCAGGAGCAGTGCGGGTAGACCAGCACGTCATCTTGCTTCTTGTAAGAATAGATAATGCTGCTAAACCCGAGTCACATTTGGCGGACTTTGAACTTCAGCCTCGTCGACAATTCCCTCGCACTTCAGTTTCTGCGGTGGAGCGTCGACCTTCCTGCAGTACCACAAGCTCCAATATGCGTCGGTTCTCCCGCGTCCTCCCTCGCGCCATCTCGGTGTCCATCGCCGCGCAGCCTCGCGCCGTGGCCCCGATCCTGCAGCGCAGCTGGATGCAGCAAGGTGTGCTTCAACTCATCTACGATCCTAAGACCCGACAGGGAGTTGACGTATCGTTGTTGCAGCATCGCGCACTGCCAAGTGCATGCAGTGGCGCCAATTCTCGAGCGTGACGGACTCCCATGACCACGACGAGCACGCGTCCATTGCGCAGGAGGTGCGTTGCTGGAGTTGTATCGAGCTGTGTATCATTGATGTGAGGACGAGCGAGCGGCGTTCGCGTGTGCAGCTTCTGGGCGTGGATGTGCAGCGCCGCGAATTCATCACGTTGCGTTGGCAGGACGGCAAGCGAAGCAAGTTCCATCTGCTGCATCTGCGCACGTGGTGCCCGTGTCCGGAGTGTGGCCACCCGACGGGGCAGCGAGTTGTGAACTGCGCCGAGATTGACCAAGACGAACTGGACATCGAGAAGATATTTGGTGAGTTGTGCGGAGTTGGAAGATTGGTAGTTGGTAGATGGGTATTGATTGTGTGTTGCTACGTGTAGTGAAGGGCGATACGCTGAATATCGTGTGGAACGATGGCCACGAGTCAAGCTTCTCGTGCAATTGGCTACTTGAAAACAGCTACTCGGACTGGGCGCTGGACCAGCATGCTCACGATATGGCTACGACGCCTTTGGCGCTTGATGCTCCTGTCCCTTCGACGGAATATGCTCGTATGATGGATACCAGCGACGACGAGGGCTTGTACGAGGCACTTCGCCTGGTCATTGATCACGGATTCACCGTCATTCGCAACACCCCTTCGGTGCCAGGCGCAGTCAAGACGCTTGCGGAACGTATTGCTCCAATCTCGCACTCGTACGTCTGTTGTCGATCTGTCGATGTATGAAGGTGCACACTTACTCACGTTGGTTGCGTTGGTAGATTCCAGTATGGCGATGTCTTCGACGTTGTTGCGGAACCCAAGCCTGTACGTACTACTCGGCTTAGGTTGTCGGGTTCCTGCGTCATCTAACTCAATTTTCCGTGTTAAACGACTCTAGGTGAACATCGCGTACACCACGGTTTACTTGAAAAGCCATGTCGACCTGGCGTACTACGAGTCTCCTCCCGGATTCCAGTTCTTGCACGCACTCCGTTATGATGAGTCCGTGAAGGGCGGAGAGTCGACGTTCGTGGACGTCTTCGCCGTTGCTGAGGAGTTCCGTCGCCTCCACCCGGAACACTTTGCTACGTTCTGCCGAGTACCCGCTACTTTCAAGAAGCACCACCTCACTCGTGAAAAGGCAACGATCATGGAGTTCCAACGCCCGCACATCCAGCTGAACCACCGTGACGAGGTGGTCGCTGTGCACTGGAGTCCCCCATTCGAGGGTCCGCTGAGGGTTCCATTCGACGATGTTATGCCGTACTACGACGCCTACCGTGTCTTCCACGAGCTTGTCGAAGGCGGCAAGCACCGCTACGAGTTCAGGCTCAAGCAGGGCGACACCGTGATCTTCAACCAGCGCCGAGTCCTGCACGGCAGGAAGCAGTTCACGCCGTGCTCGGACGGCGTGCGCCACCTTCAGGGCACCTACATCAACATCGACGATGCGCTCTGCCGCTTCAACGTGCTGCGCACCCGCTTCAGCGCCGTCGACCCCACCGCCAAGAACCAACGCGTCGCCAACGGCAACTTCTCGTAAGCGTCCTTCGCGACGTAATGGCTGCATCGGTGGCATCAAAGCTCATGTTAGCCTGCCTACATACAAGCAGTTGAAGTCGTCCAAGTTGAAGTGGTCAATACAAAAAAGCGCACAAAACTTGTGTAAACATTGTGTAACCTGAAGTGCACAATCGCTTCGCAACATGACGCCGACGCTGGTGCTGCGCCTGCTGTGCTTGTGCGCAGGCGTGGGGGCGTATCTGTGCTCAAGCGGCTTGTTGCGTCTCAACGAGGTCTTCTTCCAGCCGTCCGCGCCTTCAATCTCCGACTGGAATGGCCAGAACCTCCAGCGCGACAGCGCACAGCAGGCTGACGCAGCCTACGACCGCCTCGTCGTCGTGTTGATCGACGCGCTGCGAGCCGATATGGTGCTGGGCAGCGCCGCAATGCACGGCACTGCAGAGGGCGACGGACAGCAGACAAAGGGGGAGCTTAACGCCCACATGCCGTTCACCAGCGGCCTGGTGACGTCCGGCCGAGCGCTCGGATACGTCGCGCATGCCAGTGTTCCGACAGTCACAATGCCTCGCCTCAAGGCGCTCGTGACCGGCAAAGCCCCCGCGTTTATTGACATTTTGAAGAACTTTAACTCGGCGGCGTTGGACGAGGACGCCAACCTTGTGTCGTTGTTGGCAGCCAGTGGGAAGAGAATTGTGTTTTACGGTGACGACACGTGGCTGAAGCTGTTCCCCGAGACGTTCAAGCGCTCGGACGGCACGTCGGGGTTCTATACGAGAGATACCGTGGAGGTGGATGAAAATGTGACGAGGCATTTGAAGGAGGAGTTGGATCCAACGATGCAGCATGAGAAGAGTGGGGATTGGGACGCGTTGGTGCTGCATTATCTGGGATTGGACCATGTTGGTCATCTGCGAGGACCGAGGTCGCCACTGATGCGGGAGAAGCTGGAGGAAATGGATGGCGTGGTGCGGTTGGTGGTGGATTCAGTACGTGCACAAGATGCATGGAGAATGGAGAAAGACAACGCCGCGCGACCGTCGTTGGTTTTGCTATGCAGTGACCATGGCATGTCGGAAGTGGGCAACCACGGCGGTGCGACGTTGGAGGAGTCTTCCGCGTTGTTGATGTTTATGCACGGTGATGGTAAGCCCATGCGCTCTTTGGAGGATATTTCTTACAAACAGAAGCGCAGCCAGGTGGATTTGGTACCTACGATTTCTTCGCTCTTTGGGCTATCAATTCCAATGTATAGCAGTGGATTGCTCCTTGAGGATGTCGTCCGTGCTTCCTCTGGCTTCGCGCTTCACCCCGAAAATTATTACTTGCGTGCATTGTATCGGAACTTCCAGCAACTTTATGCGTTGGCCAAGATCAAGTTCCATGCCTCGACACTCGTTACGTTCGACAAGCAGTACGAAATACCGCTGAGCAAGCTGTCAAAAGTTCTGGAGGCAGATAAACATGGCATATCCGTGGATAAGCAGACTGCTGCTGCGGTATTGGAAGCCTGCGAGACGCTGCAAGCAAAAGTCGCGCAGAGCGATGGGTCCGAGTATAATTCGACCGCGATTTTTGCTGGCCTCGTATGTATGTTCTTCAGTGGCGTTGCTACATTGGTGATGCTTATCATTACAGTCAAGATGGAGGCCGAAGATAAAGTGGTGCAGAAGGGAAGCCACCTCTATGCTGTTCTTGGTGTGGGCAGTATCCTGCAGATCGCCAGCTTAGCGTCCAGTTCGTCAATCGAAAATGAGCACGCAACTGCCTTCTTTATGACGACCTCTTTACTTGTCACTGTCGGAATCGTCTTGCTGCGTCGGCAAAATACGTTGAAAAGCGTATCCCGCTCAAGTAATGGACTCGCGTGGGTGGGAATTTTATTGGTGATCACACGAATGCTGCGCACACGCAACCAACTCATCAATTTTTGGCGATTAAATGGGCTTCACGTTGACACTAACTTGCCTGGAAACGAGTTCGCTACAGACGACTCGGTGTCAATTCTATCGACTGCCGCCATGTTTCCTTCAAGTATCCTACCATTGAGCACCTGTGTATTTGTAATTTGTGCGGTAGTGCTGCGGAAGGCTGTACATGAAATCGTGACAGCTCAGCGCAAGGGCGAGCTACTGGCGTTTTTTGTTGGCGTTTGCAGCGGATTCCTGTTTCTTGTTGGCATGACGGCAAACCTTCGAGTCAAGGAGCTTTCCGACCAGAACAATGTTGAAGACGGATCGCAAGCATTGGTAGGGTGGATATCGCTGGATGCTGATGCTAGTGCGCGCGTGGTGTATGCAAGTGTAGTTCTACTCACGGTCTTGGCGTTTTTGACTGGACGAACTCTTCGTCTATCGCTGATGGAAATGATCGTCTGGCTGCTAGTTGGATTGCTCCAACGCGAGACCAATTTTCCAACTCTCAGCCTCCTCTGTCTGCAAATGGAATCGGTCGCGAGGCTGCTAAGGTGCGAGCAAGCTGCTGCACTTCGGCAAGACGGGGCTATTGTCGCAGGACTGGCTCTGTGGCTATCACAAGCAGCATTCTTCGCGCTGGGCAACTCGCACTTGGTGACCACGATCGACATCAGCCAATCCTACCATGGATTGTCGGCGTATTCGCAGAGTTTGGTCGGCGCATTGACGTTCGTCAGCGTATTCTCCGGCCCGCTCGTGTGTTTTGTGAATCTTTTCCAGTGGTTAGACGCCACAACATCCGTCAAAGCATCGACGACATTGTCAGGAACAGAAACTCAAGGCCTGACGGGCTCAACAAAGGCGACGAAAGCTGCTTGTCTTACCATCTTCACCTATCAGGCGCTTCGGTTCGCTGTCTACACGTAAGTATTTTGCAGAGGGAACAGACATAGCTCCGAGTTTGTTGAGACTCACCTTGGCTTGTGTCGTATGCATGATGCGCAGCGTTGTGGTGTACTTCATGCGCTTTCACTTGTTCATCTGGAGCGTTTTCGCCCCCAAGGTAGAGAAAGAGAGATCTGCACACCCTTCGCCTCTCGAACATGTTCTAACATTTCTCTGTGGTGCTTGCAGATGCTGTACGAGGTTGCGCATCTTGCCGTCTCACTCGTTCTCGTTGCACTATTAGCCCCAGCCACCAGCAACAGGAAACGTGAACTGAGGGGTAAGCTTTAGAGCATTAGACTTCATGGAATCCATGTGAACATCGCGTCCTCATCGTTACCGGCACATGGCTACTTTTGAGGGATGGTTACAGTAGTGTCCACACGACTAACGGATACCGCAATACAGTACATTCTCAGTCATGACTACCGCACGAAACCGCTTTAATTCAATCCGAGGGCAAAGAGTACCAAGAAAAAAGAGAGAAATATTCAACTACTTAAGCACCTCGCTTGCATCCAGCAGCTTCTTCCCAATCGGGACGCCAGTGCAAGACGCACAAGCATCTCTAGTGGCGCCCTCTTTCCTCCAAAAATATAGAAATTAGGCAAACGCGACTTGATGCTGAAGACTACGAGGCTCCAACGCGCCTTCCCCGCCGGCTACACTGCCTCATGACACAAGGCTGGAGCCACAAGGCGGGGCGAACCTGTGCGTGTGCTACACTTAAGCGCCCAGGTCCTCCTTCTTGGCAATGACCTGCTCCGTGCCGCAGGCCTTCAGGACGGTCAGCACCAGCTGCTTGCCGTCGTCGAAGTCCGCACGGATCTCGTCGGCGAACGTCTCCGGGAACGTGGGCAGCTTGATGTCCTCGCGGGTCTCGCCAGAGTCGTCCATGAGCGAGAGGAAGTCGTCGTCCGTGATGTCGAGCAGCGTGTACTCGGCGCGCGACACAAAGGGCACCGACGTGGTGTGCGTGGAGGGCACAATGTCCTCGTACTTCTTGTTGGTGAAGATGTCCAGAGCCGTGAAGTTGCACTTAGCGTGGCCGTGCTTGCCGGTCTTGGAGGTCGACACGTTCACCACCTTGCAGGGGTGGCCCTTGATCATGATGAATCCGCCCTTGCGGATCTGGCCGGCCTCAGACGGGTACGTCTCCGAGGCACCGGCGTCGGTCGAGTGGAACTCGAAGTCGTGCTCCTCGTGCTCAGCCATTGTAGATAAGTGAAGTGGTGGGGAAAGAGACCTGCAGAGGTACAAGACGATTAGTGGAGCTGTTCTGTTCAGTGTGCGGGCCAGCGCCTGCACCACCAGGATCTGTAGCTGTAGCTGTAGCTGTAGTTGGAGACCACTCGTACCTTGGGAAGGGGAAAACTTAACTGGGGATCCAAAACGGAGCGCGATGCTGGCCAATTATCCGCAGCGAGAGAAAGCAAGCCACCGGTTGTAGAGCAGCCACACAAAATCCGACTTAAGCGCGCTTGGGACGCTAAGCGCGCTTAAATTTTGAGTCGCGTGGACTTTATTGGCTCAAAAATGCAGCCATGTTCGGTGCCGCCCTCGGCGTCGGATACCAGGTGGCGGCAGCTCTGTTGGCGATGAACAGCAGGAGGCGAACACGAGCTTCGTAGAGCAGCTGTGGATAATGCTGCTATCAGGTAGGCAACGGCAACGAGCAGCTCGTGATTTTGGCGAGATACAGCCCAACTGCACGATACCGGTTGAAGTACAAATACCGGTGAAACTGCGAGGCGCTAGTCAGTCGGTGGCGCGACTGGCGGTTGGTGACGCAAAGAGTACATGCGTCAGCGGATCAGATACCGGTACTTTCCCCCTTCAAGCGAGAAGAACACCGCCATCATCACCTCTTGTCTAGCATGACGGAGCCCCACATGAAGACGGCGGGCGTGGCCAAGTACATCCGCCACCAGGACGACGTGCCGGCCAACGCCATCGCGCCAACGGACGCCGTGGTGGCCGAGTTCAAGCAGCTCAAGATGCGGCGCAAGTACCGCTACCTGCTGTTCCGCATCGAGGCGGACAAGGTGGTCGTGGACGCCACGGCGCCGCCCTCGGCCTCGTTCGCGGACTTCAATGCCGCGCTGCCCGACTCGGACTGCCGCTATGCCGTCTACGACCACGAGTTCCTGACGTCGGACGGCCGCAAGTCCAGCAAGCTCTTCTTCGTCACGTGGATCCCGCAGAACTCGCACCCGGGCTTCAAGATGGCCTACACGCACGCCAAGAGCGCCGTCCAGAGTGTATGCGAGGGCTGCTTTGAGGTCAGCGCCATCATCAAAAAGGAGATCGCACAGGGAATGGACATCACGGACGGAGACGCCTCCGACTCGGATAGCGAGTTCGAGGACGACTAAACAGGTAGAGAACTTTTGCTACGGTGACTGCACTGAGTTGGGCGTCAGATTGATTGCATCTATTCGGATGGGGCGGTGCGTCGTTTGTTCTCGCTGCTGCTCACTATCAATCAAAGCTGTTTATCGGATTTACTAGTGTTTGGATTATCGGGTTTACCTGGAGGCCTTGAGGTGCTGCCGCTGTTTGTTGTGCATCACCAGCATCTGCTTCTTGAGTGCCCGCTCCACCTCGAGTTTCATGTCCTCCTCCCCGGCGTTTGACATAAGTTGTATTAGCACATGCATTTCGAATGCATCCTGTGCACACGTCATTTTGTACCCCATCTGCCATTGAACGCTTGGGTGCCTGGATGCAACTCCCGTGTCGCCAATGCGCAAGCACCCGCACTCTTCAGTTGCTCAGCATTTTTAAATGCTTCGCGCTAAAAGCAACGCCTTTTCCTCCTCAAAACATGATTTTAATGTAGCATGTAAATAGCGTATTTAGCGTCCTAAACCGAATTGATTTTTTTTTAACAAAGTAAAAAAATCGATTTGGCTTAAACAAAGAGAGTGACTGCTGTCCCCGACTGGAGCATACACCTTGTATACTTCTGTTCGGAGGGCATAAACGGTGCGCAAAAGCGAGCGCGCCCCGCGCGAAGCGCGGTAGGGTTCATGCGTCACAGGCCATTTTGGGATCTAGTCAGGGGTGTACTAAAAATCTCCATTTATCCGGACACGTATAGACCGCTATATAAAAGTGCGAGTCGGTTACAGTAGAGAGGCTACTGCAACACCCAGTCGGGGACAGCATCACGTGCCTTAAACAAAAGCAATAAAAAAAACTTACTGCGAAAAGTTTGTGCTTCACGCAACTTGAGACTTTTAACCGAGTTTGTTGAAGTTGCACCGGCGTCTACAGCTTTGGCTTGGTCTTGGTCTTCTGCTTCTTGAGCAGCGCCTTCTCCAGCGCGCTTTGGGCCGCGCTGGTCTTGGGCTTGTCCGCCGTCACAGGACGAGATGCATCAGCGTCGGGTTCACCTTCGCCTTCACCTGCCACAGCAGGCGCCTGCTGCTTCCTCTGCGGCCAGAGCGGAGGCGTTTGCTTCGTCAGCAGCATGTACGCGCCGAACGGCTTGGCCTCCTCTGCAGCCTCCGTCGGCTTGGGCTCCTCAACTGTAGCAGCTGCAGTTGCAGCTCTGCTCTCGACCAAGTCGCCGCCTACTTCAAGCTTGACCGCCTTAGGCACTTTATCTTCATCTTCGCTGTTGGCTGCAGCAGGTGCCACCGAACTAGACGCAGCACCGAAAGCTTCAGCTGGCTGTGGTGACACTGCTGTCTCCGCTCTGACTGTAGCCATGTTCCCTCGAGAGGATGAGGCTCGCTTGCTGGCCACAGTCTTGAGGGCCCGTTTCGCAGGAGACGTCGACGTCTTGGGTCGGGGGCCTGCATCCAGCAGCCCCACCGCCGTCCTAGCGGTCGTGTAGACATCGTCACCATCCACGGCAGCTCCATCCCGTTGACGCAACTTCTCCTGGTGCTTCTTCTTCAAGACGGACTCAAGTGCGCGCTTCTTGGGCGACAACTTGCGGTTCTGCCAGAACACGTACGTGCCAGCAGGCTGAGCGGCTGCGTCATCGTCCGACTGCAACTCGTCGCCTTCGTCGATCGCCCCCGCCCTTGCAGTCTTCCCACGCTGCAACAATGGAGGCAGCTTCCCACTTACCTTGCGCATCAACTTGTGCGCGAGCGACTCGCGACGATCTCGCAGCTCACGCAGCAGATTCTGTCGCTTCACCAGTAGCTCAGCCCGCGGGTCAGCACGAGCGCCGAATCGATCGGACGAGCTCACGAGCTTCTCGTCGTCGATCCGCTTGGCTTTCGGCTGCTCTGCGACTTCTGCGCCTTGTGTCTGCAGCTGTTGGTGATACACGCGCACGCAGTGCATGCCATACAAGAAGTGCTCGAAGTCCACGAGATCAGCGTACGCCGGGTCGAAGTCTTCAAGCAGCTCACGGACTTTCGTAGCTGGCACATGGACGCCCAGCTCGTAAACGGCCTGCGCAATGGCCGTGTGCGAAACCAGTCCGAGCTGCGCCGCGTCCGCAGATGCGAACAACAACCGGAATGCTTCGATCTCTTCCTCGCTGAAGTTGGTGAGTGTCCTGCGCAGCGTCTCGCGCCTCTGAATTGCAAGCAAACGATGCTGTTCCTGCTTGTGTGCTCGCAACTGACGCAGGTAGCGTGCGCGCGTAACTTTTGTAAGCAGGCGGCGTTGGATGCGCACGGCAGCAGCATAACGCAAGCGGTCGTACAAGGTCAGCGACTTCCCTAGTCGCTCGCGCTCCAACGCCCTCGCGTCTTGCGGCCCGATGCGCAACAGAGCGCGACCACGACGAATGATCCTTGCGAGAAGAGTGCGAGACCACCAGTCACGCAACGTGCGCGCTACGATGGACGCGAAAATGACAGTGGGCTCCACTACGAGCTCTTGAATCACCACTCCTACAGCCCAGGCCAAAACGCAGAGCCAAGACGTGGCCACGCCCAGCTCCATCGCACTGATCGCTACGACATAGGCCATGATTGCCAGCCATACCAGACAAATCGCGAACACCACATACACTATCGCTGCCGGGTACGGGACGCTTGCGCTGTCATCACCACCAATACTCCCCGAATCGGAAAGGATTTTACCGGCCACATCCCCGTCATCAACGTCATGCTCGACTTGGTCTGACGGCGCGCTTGAGATAACCACCTGCTCGTGTTTTAAAGGTGCAGCCGCCAATTCACTTGCCACTGTAGGCGCCACGCTATCCAGCCTCGAAGCCAATAACTGCGAGCGCAACTTCCCCCGCGCTGGTGCAGCGATTTTAAGCCCGACGACCGTCTCGAAAGTCTCACGCACGTCTCGCTTGACTTCATCTTCGTTGGCTCCGGAGTCTGGTACTCGCAACTTCAGCTTCGCGTCCTTGGAAAACGCTAGCTCGCGTGCTAGAAAGAGTGAAGTGACCACCATCACAAACAGCAGCCCTGCAGCGGTCAGTGCGCAGTACGTCGCGGCATCAGCGCCACGCTGACACCGCGCGAGCATACCAGCACGACACCCGGGCAAGGTGGTGAACTCATTTTTCGTCTCGGCCACGACGGCACCGCTGACGCTCAACGCTTCGTACGTGACTTCCACGGGATCGCCTTCAGGACACGGTAGAAACGGCGCGTCTGTCGCGCTCCAGAACCCGCAGCAGCGCAGTTCCTGCTGCGCTGTGTCCTTAGCGTACCCGGTGAGCTCCTCTTTCCACGCCGTCTCGAGACGCTCTACCACACTAAAGCCCGTAGTGCGGACACTCCAGCTATTGAGGGCGCTCGCGTTGTCCTGAACCACCTCGTGGATCATAAACACAGCGAGAAGCACGGCACCCAACGCAAGAACAGCGGCAATCGCCACTACTACCAGCGTCACGACCACTGGAGTCATCTTTCGACGAAGCGGTCGCTTAATTTGCTGCTCGCGTAAATCGTTGGCCAGTGCCGCGAGCAGTGAGACGACAATTAGTGCAACGGCAAGTACTAGCAGCCCAAGAACATCCTCGTCGAGCGGTACACCATACAGAGAATTGTTGTAGCCCAACCGTAGCAAACCGAGCAGCGTTGCAAGTGCGCAACCTCCCAGGAACAAAATCACACCACACGTCTGGAATGTCAAAGCTACGAAGCGAGTGAGCCATACAAACCAGCGCTCCTCGGTCGTGGTTTGTGTCACATCAAGCGTAGAAGTCTCTCCAGTCACAATCGATTTCTCCATAACCTTGGCAGATTCCTGTGGTTCGGCTCGACGCCGTCGATACCATGGCGCACGGAACAGCAGCACCTTCTCCTTTCGTCGTCGAGCTGTAGCAACCTCCTTGGCTTCGTCGTCGGCACGGTGCCGCACATGCTCGAACAAGGCGACGCTCACAGTCTGCACAGCGAGTCCGACGGTGCCTCCATACACAAGTCCGAACCCCAGTAGTTCGCCTGCACCTGGCTGCTCACACGACTTCAACGACGTCCGGTAGCAGCCTTTCGTGGCAAAGTACCCCGCATACACTGCGAGCGATGCTGCCCATGCGCAAAGCACACTCATAGCGCGCTGAGCACGCGTGAGTCGCGCGTCAAATCTCACACCAACTGACACCAGCACGTGCTGTCGCCGGAAATCGCGCCTAAAACGTCCCGCCACGTAGCGCAGTCTGCTTTCCAGAGCAAACCAGGCTTCCGCCTCGTAGTTCCTGACGCCACGAAGGACAAGAGCGCCGAGAACGAAGAGCACGATTTCCATTAGCGCAAGTGCCAGTAGGAACGCAAACAACCACGCAAACGAGGACTCAACTCCCGTGACGAGTGGACCCTTGCAACCACGCGAGATCGCCAGGGAACAGCCCGGGTATCCAAGCGCTGGGCGATCAAACACGACACCTTGGTCAGCTACCAGCACGGGGTCATTAAACCCGCAGCACGAGAACTCGAGCGCTATCGCATTCTGTGTGGACGGTGTCAGTAAGCTCCATTGTTCATCCAGGAAGTCCGTGAGTTGCGCGTGCCAGCTCGCTTCCGAAGCTGACGAGTAGTGCGACAGATAAGCTGTGAACCCCACAGCTACAAACGCTGCAGCAGCTAGTACCAGTCGAGCAATACATTGCAAGAACAGTTGATGCACGCTGAAGTGGAGGGCGGCCCGAATTGAGTACGCGTGGGTGAGTAGAGCAAGCACGCCATACAGCATCAGCACGCAGCCCATTGATCGAGCAAATACCATTTGGAATGCGATGGAGCTGAAGAGCGTCCAACCGACAGCCACATCCAAGCCCAGGATAAAGCATGCCAATGCAGCTAAAGCCCCTGCTAGAACCATGACCAGGAATGCCGAACGCTCAATACGAAGTCGCCAACCAGGCTGCCATTGACTTGCCAGTTGATCGATGTCACGTAACCCGCTAGCACAAAACAATGCTGCAACACTGAAGGCAGCCAGACCGCTGCATAATTGCCAGGCTATACGGGCCACACGAGAGACGTACTGCTTCATGGGGTTTGCACACCCGTCGATTGCATCTGGTGGACACTGCGTACTGTCGCTTAGAAGTGTCGCCTCTGCTCGACTTTCAGTGAGCACGCGCGTTTCCTGGGGCCCCAAGTCCTTTTTCGAGCTGTAAACGCGATACGTGGATGTGGAGGTGAGTCTCCGCCATCCAAATTGTTCAGCCTGTAGCGTGTATACTATGGATCCGTTGGTCGCTTCAACGCGCTCGTAGCCGCAGCACTGGAGAGTGTTCTGTACGAACAACTTCGTAGTGGACGGAGCTGAGCTCCACAGATCCTTGAGACGCGTATCAACCGCTAGCTCATTGGCAGTGACATCATCTCCTTCAGTCGTAGGCGCGAGCTGCATTGAAAGCTTGTGCGCAACACCAGCCAACATGAATGCAGCGATGAACAGCACAATACACGCTACCAAGTAGCTATTCACCAGCCACTTCCTCAGTGCCTTGATTCTTGGACGTCGATGAGAGGCTTGTGCACCAAACCACGCCCCGATACTACCGAAGATCGCAAAAACTTCAATTCCGCCACCGAAAATCAGCAGATACACAGCTAAACGACGGTCGAACACTCGAAGCAAGTACGACAATTGCAGCACATTGAGCTCGAAGAGCACGTCAACCCCCAGACACAGAACACCAATACCGGCAGCTGCAGCCACGAGACTCAGCAATGCCAACATGACTACGAAAACTTGTTGGGACAGTGTCAGAGGTTGGCGAGCGCTGGGAACTTCGATGACCGCTTGTCCAGAACTAATTGCAGCCAAAGAAGCGAAGTGTCGAAGGCGTAGACACAACCAAGCCAGCAGAACTAGCACAACAGCTTCAGCGATCACGAACCCGGTGAGGCGATTGATTGCCAGGGACAATGCGCGCTCCAGTGCTGTCTCCACTTGCTCACGACAAGTAGGTATGCCAATATCTGACGAGTCTTCCACACAGGTACCTTGCGCGTGGTCTCGGAAGCCGCAACAGCCCAAAGACATTTCAACTCTCAGAAGAGTTGATGCAGGAGGCAGAGCAGTGTACTTGGCCTCGATAGCTCGACTGATAGACGGGTCTACGTAGAAGTCGGCGAGCAGCCGTCCTGAGTACGCGCGTACTGCAAGTGTAAACAGCAAAAAGATCAACGAGAACCCAGCAATCCAGCGGAGGGCTCGGATGTCGCGTCTTCCCAGCGCGTATATTGACCACAGAGCGATAACAAGATAGACAGCAGCCCCAGCGACGATCAAGGCACCAATTTCGACACCGATCAGCGCAGAAACAAGTGGATCAGCCATTGCACCCCACTGAACCATCAAATCAACGCCGAAAAATACAGCTCCAGCAGCAACACAAGCGAGTAACGCGTACAGCGGCGGCAGTGAGCACAATAGCGCAACGGATACGAATGAGCGAACGATCGATGCTTCAGCACTAGCGTTGGCACCACTGGTGGCAAGCTGGACCAACCGAATCCGACGCCACCGCACGAGAAAGTTTGCCAGCGCTACACACGCGATCTCAATGAAAAACAAAGCCTCCACGTAGATGAACGAGCTGGAAAATAGTGTAGATGCCTGAGCACCAAGCACTGCTGAACATGTGCGAGGAGGTACTGTATCAAGTGCTTCCTCAGGACAAGACCCTTCTTCGCTCACGGCCAGGAATCCACAGCATCCGTAAGACACTTGGAGCTGTGTCTTGGCGTCGGTGGATAAAGCGTTCCAGTGAGAGCGCAGTGCCAGAGCCACACCTCGCGGCATAGCGTTGAAGTTCTCAAGCAAGTGATACGCGAACATAACAACGAGCAACTGGGCCAACAGACCAACGCCTAGCGAGGATAAATACGCAGTCCGAGCTGCATGAGACGCCTCTCGTCGCGCAAGAAGAACTCCCGAGATTCCTCCCGCGATCAGCACAACACCGCCCACCATGAGCGCGATTCCCAGAGGTCCTCCGTACAGATACAGCACAAGTTCGGCTGGAGTCCGTCCAAGCACGAACTGCACCTCGATTCCTGCAAACAGCAGCACAATTCCCAGCAGCACCAACGCTAGGTTACTCAGTCGAAAAAGCAGCGTCACACGTCGGTACTGTCGGTCTACCAGGGGTGAGGACCCGAACAAGGTGCGAGCTTCATCGGGAAGCTGCACTGTTGTGTCTATCGGTTCGTTTGTTGCTTCCTTGAAGAGCACTCCACGCGTGGATGACGAAAAGAGCACTGCCGAAGACTCGCCTACATCTGTAGGTGCTGTTGGCGCCTCCGAAGGGGGACGATCTTCCAGTCGTTTCTTCTTCTGAGCCACGTAAAACGAGGCAAAGTCCTCGAACACGTTCGTCGCTTGAGTGCGAGCTTCCAGTTCATTCCACTTGGCGCGGTTGAGTCTCTTAACTATCGTAATCTTCTCTCGTTGGGTATCACGCGTATCGAGGGTCTGCCCAGCTTTAGCTATGACCACAAAGATGCCAATGAGGACAGCGAGTGTGACGCTGACAACGAGAGAGGGCTGGTCATTGCGGTACAATTCTGGATGTAGCGCGTAGAAGTCCAAGCGCTCTCCCAGCGTCACCAGCACTTCCAGCGACGACTCCACCTCTGTGCAGTAGCACACTGTCATTTCACTGGTGCTGGTGCGGTCGTCTTTGAAACACACATCCACGGACCAGCTCAAGATCTCCGCGTCCCAAGTCTTGCACGCTGTGGAGAAGTTACTCTGCTCAATGGCTGATAATTCACGCTCATGCGGAATGGTGAGGGCGACCAGCGGCATCCACTTCTCCGTCTCGGCTTCAGATGTCAGTGACTCGGAAGCTGTTCGGACACACGTGCTCGTACTAGCTAGAGTCTGCATGTCTACACCAGCATCGGACGAGTAGGATGTCACCGTGGCAGCTTGATCGAGCGCAGCCTGCGAGTGTACCGAAAACAGAGTGAGTCGAGAAATGACCTCGGAATCGTTTAACGTACACGCGGAGTGCGGGCTCTTGGCGAGTGAGACGGCGTCGAGGTAGAGATCCGATCCCAGACACGCTACTGAAGTCGATGTGAGCGTCAATGACAGCTCACTCGAGGGCTCGTCCGTGAAGCTTGAACCTCTTGAAGAATATATGCGTACGTCACTAGCTTCCAACATAGCGGGCGGTTCATCAGCGAGCAACCCATCGCTGCTCAGCGCCGCTAGAGATTGAAGCGTGCGCACCGTGTTGTTCCAATTCGCCTGAGTTCCAACAGATTCGCTTGTATCGGAGCACGTGACATTGTCCGAGTCCGTAAGTCGGCGTGCGCTGCTGGTTGTGCTGGTGCTAGAGCTGCGAAGCCCTAGAAGAGCGGCTATGACTTCCAGTAACGTATCACTCGTCGAATCCAAGAAATCACCAGGTGCGTCCAGCGTAAGAGCGCTGCCCGCGATGCCGCTGCAGAGCTGGGTTACAACACTGATCTCGTTCGTGCCCAGTGCTTGTGGTGCGCCACGCATCACGGAGCTGAGCACGTGCGCTTGTTGGCCGAGACCTGAGCTGGTTGGCTCCACCGTACTAACTGCAGTCGACACTGTCGCCAAGATGCCAGCGTTTATCAACTGGACAACAGCGATCTCCGTGGCGCAATTGGCCCCCATGAATCCTTCTGGACAACTAGCAAGGCGGCGAGTTCCTGCGGCAGATCCATCAGATGACGACGACGAGCTGAAAGCCTTTTCCAGCACCATGGCAGCCGACAAAACCTGGCGAACATCCTCCGACGCGTCGCCACTAGAAATGAGGTCATAATTCGCATCGAACAAAACCGAAATGAATGTTGTCGGCTGCTCCCTGGCTGCTTCAGGTAGCAACACCTCGATAGTGTCGTATGCTAGCGCCACAGCACCCAGTCGATCGCTAATAAACGCCACAATCGTCACGTTCTCGCTGTCAGCCAAGCTGTCAGGAGGGAGCATTTTCGTGGTCGCTGAGGGTGATAACTGAGTTGCCACCAACGGTGTCATATATCTTCGTAGCTGGGCTACCAAAGAGTTGACATCAGTCGCGTTATTCTTCAGCGCCTCAAAGTTCGCAGCAGAAAGCACTCCAAAGGCGTACGACAGAGGGTAGTCATCCTTATCGTCGCTCCACAATGAGCAAGTGAGCGTGAACAAGTCCTGCATGGCGTATCCTGAACTAGGACTCACAGTGAAAGTACCCGATGAAGGCGGAGAATTCACGACCACAGTGATGGAGCCGAAGCCTACGTTGCCTCCAGTGTCAGTGGCCACAAGTCGAAAGTTATACGTTAGTCCCGGCGTCAGTTTGAAGCTGCGAATTGCGTTGCTCGCGCTCGTGAGCGGCAACGTGAACGCATCGCTCGTGTTGCTGACGTCTGCAGTAGGAAGAACGAGGTCCCCCAGGGTCTGAATCCACCGCGTCGTGTAGGGGTAATCCGAGCTCACCGCCCCAGTGAGCGACAAGCGGTTGGAGGGATTGATCTTCGTGGCAGATGCAGTGACCTGAACGACCGGAAGATAACCCGCAACGGTCCAAATAGTGCTCAAAGCTGTCGCACTGCGAGAGCCTTTGGCCGCAGTTAACGAAAACTTGAGCTGGCGATTTGAGACGAGGTTGAATGGTGCGATTCGTAGCACGGGTCCTGTCGCCGAGCTCAAGGCCAGCGGAACGGAAGTTGTGCCTGTCGAATTCATGCACGAAGCCACGGCTGAGCTCGATGTATTCGTAACATCCTGGCATGTCCACGCGTACGTGAACGCTGTGTTTGAGGAGTCCGGATCGACCGCTGTAGAACCGTCGAGCACCAGAGTATCTCGTTCGCCAATAGCACAGTCGCCGCCCTTGATCGTGACTTGGGGTAAACTGCTTGAGACGACCACCACAATGGATGCAAAGCTGCTCGACGACTGGTTGGATGACGCCCCCTTCATGTACGCTTCGACTCGGAACGTGTACGTGAGGCCAGCTTGCAGCAATGAACGCGCCAAACGGAAGACGCGCGGGTCCCGTGCCGAATTGTCCTTGCTGAAATCTACCGTGGCTACGGCACCAGAGCCATCAGTGCTTTTGCTAGTTGTAGTCCAGCGATAGGCAACATCCGAGCTCGACAAGGTCGGACAGCTAACTGCGGCGTCCACTTGCATCACGACCGGAGATCCAACTCGCATCACAGTTTGGCTCGACTCGCCCACGATGAAGACTGCCGGTCCTGGTTGACTTTGCACATTGACACTCTTCGAGACCACCGTCGTTTGAGCAAAAGCGTTTACGAGCTTCAATCCAACGCGATACCCAGTACCCGGCTCCAGCAGAGAACTGTTCACCTGGAGGAGTAAACTGCCTGCTACCGTGGCATTTTGCGCAGCGGATCGCAGGTAGCAGGCGGAGCGAAGCTGGGCCATCGTGGAAAGCATGGAGAAATCTGACGCAGCGTTGGTGTTCGCAGCGGTAGCCAGAGAGATGTCCGCAGCTGGAATCCCCGTAAGAGTCGACGTCCCAGTCAACCAGTCGCTTTTGTACTTTCGACACAGCAGTTCAAGGCCGGCGTTGAGCCTCTGATACAATTCTAATCCAGCATCAGCGCTTGTCTGAGCGATTGAACTGGAGAACAGCGAGGCAGGAAGAGCAAACCAAACCAACTGCGCGAACAGTCGACCACCAGCTCCACTTGAAAGTGATGCATCGGCCGACCAAGCTCCACAGCTGCCAGCGTTCTCAGGAACCACAAGCACTACGCTTGGCTGCACAATGTCGCTCGGAACCTGCACCGCAATGCTAGCCTGAGAAAATGCACGACTGGTAGGCCGCGCGCGAAGCACGTCCGTGGCGTTGCAGTATTGATCTGCAAACGAGCTGCAGTCGTTCAAAACCAACTTGTCAGCCGCAGCCAAGGTCGCTCCATTGCTGAGCTCGATGCGTAAGCTTTTGCCATCCACCCACAAACAGTAGGCCGCGGAGCCCAGCGAGTACTTGGCAGAAGCGATATTGAACACGAGACTGCATGGAAAAGTCTTGAGGCGAGTCCCATACGTCCCAGAGGAACTTACATCCATTGAAGCCGCGTGGTAGACAGACGAGTCGAAGGCGACATTGACCTTGGAGCCGGAGCTGTCGAATATCGCAGTCACCGGCAGCGGAGGAGGAATAGCCTCCCTGTCGCTGATCATCACGGACACGCTGACGACGCCGATGGAGCTGTTCGAGATGTTGTAGTTCGCATCAGCACTAGAAACGGCGTGGAGAACCGAAGAGTACTGTGTTGCAGCTTCGGGTATTTCGTCATCGATAGCAAACACGGTCACAACCCGCGAACGAGACCAATCCAGAGGCGTGAAGACCAGTTGAACGGTGCGGATCGTCTCCGTGCCCAGTAAGGTCATCGCTGACGACGAGGAAGAGCCGTACGATGTTCCAATCTGGGGCTGCGTATACACGCTCTTCGAGTCCGCGAGACTCACAATTTTCTCGATTGCGGGGCGCAATGTCACTGTCACGTATTCGTACGGCTCCGAGTTCAGGAAAACGCTGTACGAGTCGTTGAAGCTGCCCTCAGCAACGTGGAGTTGGTTTGTCGCGCTCTGGATGGAGATGTTCACGAACGAATTGTCGTTATCGGAAATGTAGAGTTTGAGATCTCCGCCGCTTGCCGCGTAGTCACTGACGACGTATAAAGGATCCGAACTCAGCGACGCGTGTGAGATCCGAGCCGTGTGGACGTTCGCCTCATCCAGCCAGTCATCCACGGCGATGAGAGAAACAGGCTGCCACACACTCCAGTTCGTAGCACCGAAGTATAGCGAGGTAGAACCACTTAGAATACTGGCGTTGCAAACGCTCTCTCCGCTTTGGATGCGTAAGTAGCAGTCGTGGCTGGCGTTGGGCCGTACAACCACCGGCGACCACGGCTCCGACGTGAGACGAACGTTGTATGACAGCACACTCGTGTTGTCCTCAGGACCACGCAGCTCCCGCGTGGATAGTTCAATCCCCGACACGTCGTTGTCGGTGATGAACACCTTCACCCCCGCCAAATTCTTCAGACCAGCGTAGATCAAATCGTTCGTCGTAAGCGAGTGGTTGAGCGTGCTGGAAGAGCCCACAACATCTTGCGTGTAGTCATCGAACGCTGTCACGTTCACAGTCTGCGTCACATTCCAGTTGCGCCACGTGAAGACCAGCTTCGTGGGGCTTGACACGGCGAAATTCCCCACAGTCCCCACGTTGGTGACGGACACCGTCACCTTCGCGAACGGCTCCGAAGCCAGCACGACGGTGTATGCATCGACAGCTCCAAGCCCTTCGGTCACGAAGACACTGGCCTTGTTGAAGATGAAGCCCGATACGTCGTTATCACGCACAGTCACGTTGATCTTGGGGATCGTCGGAATCGCGTTGTACTTGGGGTCAGCACTGTAAGAAACGTGCGAAATGCCCGTCATGTGCGTATCGTACTCGTCGAGGTTGTCGTCGGTAGCGAGCACTGCGACCTTCTGCGGTACATTCCAGTTCTGTGGCGTGAAGACGTATTCACTCACTGGAAGCGTGACGTTGCACAGTCCGAAGCGGTAGCACTGCGTATTGTCACTATCCAGCCACGGCAGGACGACGACCTTCACGTCGGCTAGTGGCTCCGAGTTCAGCTGTAGAAAGTATTGGGCTACGAGTATGCCGTCCTCACTCACCTCGAGCGCCGACTCTGACACAAGAACCTTGGCGACGTCGTCACTCTCGACCCTGACGGTCACATCGGGGAGGGGGAGCGCCAAGTAGAAGTAGTCGTCGCTGAAAACGGAGTGTGTCACCTTGGAAAATGTCTCCGTGCCATTCTCAGCGGTGTATTCGTCGAGATAGTCGTCAACAGCTTCAAGCTTGACTTGCTGCGGAATGCACCAGTTCTCAGGTGTGAACACGATCCACGGATCCAGTACTGTGTAGTTACAGAGGAATCGTTCTTGCGCTGTCTCGTTGGCAATAGCGTAGACACAAAAGCCACGAAGACCCAACGGATCAGTCGGATCTGCTTGGAAAAGAGCTGTAGGAATTGCCAAGCATCTCGGTTTGCCCTGAAGATCCAGCTCCGATGGCACTGGCAGCGGCTCAATCTCCTGCGTCACTAGCGATACATCCATCGTGATCTTCAGGTCTGCAAACCGCATGTAGTCCTCCAATGCCCATTCCAGCCGCCACGTGTGGCCTCCATCGAGATACGGCCCCTCACGATACACGCGCACGCCCTTATCGAACTTGATTCCTCGCCACACTTTCGTTTCTGGGTCATATTCTGCCTCACGGTTCGAGCGTACAAAAGACAGAGCTTCCAATGCTTCATCCATGCCTATCGCGCTCACATTGACGGGTAACTTCCACGTTGTGCCAACATACGTCCGATTCGTGTTCGGATCCAGTAGCTCAAGTCGCAGCAAGAAACTACCTCCAAAGTATGTTCCATTGGCAACAGTCGTGGACGTGAGACTCATCCCTGGAGCTTGACGCATGATATCATCCGCGTACACAGCAATAGGCGGTAGATTTCCAGGGCTGTTGGTATAGCTGATAGTCCACGTGTACCCGTTGCAGACATTGAAGACGTCACAGTCCACTCCCGCACGTGATACGTTTGTTAGTTCCGTGATATTCAGCGCAAACAGCGCTTTGCGGAGTTTCCAAGCCGTCGCGTTGAAGGGCAATGCCGTCGTATTCTTCAACGGGAGGTTCATCCTGTACGCGCGACTTGTACGCGGGTCGGTTTTCTTAAACCAGCCTCCCATTTGCACGGAGAAGTTCCCTCTTAAAGGCTCTCCGTCCCGCACAGTGTTCACTCCAATCGTGACCCCCTTCCCCGTCAGGTTTAGCGAAGTTGCCATCATGCTGGGTAGATTCCCGTAGTTTTGCAGGAACTGGACAGTCCACGCCATCCCTCCTTCCGCAGACAGTTTCTGTCGAGACACAGTTACATTCGCTAGGCCCTGTAGCTGCCCTAACTTGGTAGCGACTGTGTCTGCGGAGTCATTCCAGAAGATAGGCACCGTGCGGTTCGGCTTGGCGGAGGTGATGATGTTGAGTGAGGTGAAGTAGTCGATCACAAAGGCCCCACCGATCAGCACCGGCGACTGCGTTTCGACCACCGATACGGATACCGGGGTCGGGGCGTCGGCGGAAGCTACGACGCTGGCAGTGGAATTTACGACCAAACTCGCAAAGGCCTCCACGCTAACGAAGGTTATGGAGAACTGGAATCCGTAGCCCCCAGTGCTAAGTAGCTGGCGAGAAACTGACACGGAGTAGATCCCCGCTTGTGAGCCTAGCGCAGTTTGAAAAGAAGTTGCCGTAGGTGGCATTGAGACTGAGAATGCTGCCGCACCATAACTCAGCTTAAGCGTGCCACTAGGAGAACTGCTCGCTCTCGTACGTTGACTTGACACGGCACCTTCAATCGCTCCATTCGCTGCTGCAGATAGCAGTGGAAACGTGCCATCCGCACTTACAAAGCGCAGGAACGTGATACTCCACGTTAGTGTCGATGCTGCATACTGGACATCCCGCGTGACACTGACGGCGTTGGTTGCTCCAGGAAACAACCCGTTTACTGCAGTTTGCACTTGCAGAGCCGTAGCAAACATGTCGAGAGCTGCGGAGCTGGCCCCAGCGCCATTTGAGATCGAAAATGTGCTGCCATAGCTCGTAGCGGCTGCGATGGCATCGCTGGATTTGAATCGCACTTTGAAAATGTCGTTAAACTGGAAGATGATCGCTTGAGTCTCCAAACCGAACCCACCCGAAGCTTGCAACTGGATAATTTGATCCACGTGGTTCGCGTAGGTTACGATTCGCTGCACTTCCGTGATCTTTGTCATCCGCAGCGATATTTGGTGAATTTCTCGCGTCGAGTTTGACCGCAGATGCACCAAACTCACGCTCTGCTGACGTGGAAGTCCACAGGAGGTTTCATCGAAGGGGTAACCGCAGCGCCGATAACACGCGGCGTTAGCCTCGTTACTCATTGCAATGGTTACATTCGCGTACGGCTCTGTCAGTAGCTTGAGCGTGTAGTAATCTGCGTGCGGGTACTTGAGCGTGGACACCGCCAAACCATTCTCGAATAGAGAGACAACCTTTGTCGAGTACTCCATATTCGTGTCATCGTTATCCGCGATCGCGACAACAGTGTCAGGCAGCACGAGCTGGTTGTAGACTGGATCGAGGCTTGAAGATGTCGAGCGAATAATGGCCAAGTGGGTATCTTCCTCGTCGAGATGATCGTCAACAGCGAGAACCCGCACCGTCTTCGGCAAGCTCCAGTCGTCTGGCGAGAAGATCAGGATGTCGGGTGAGAGCGTGATGTTGCACAACAGATCTCTAGTGCTCATACTCTCCGTGTCATCGCCACAAGTCAAGAACGAGTCGTCTCCTGCTGCAGCGACCGTTCCGTCGGCGAGCTCAACCGAGTGTGACGGACAAACTGGGCTTGGAACGCAGCGCCGATAGCAGCCGGAAATGTGGAGACTAACTCGAACCTCTTCTGTTGGCTCTGAGAGCAGCACCACTTGGTAATCGTTGCCTTTCCCGTCTTCGGATACGCTCAGGGACGCAGTGGAGAACTCGATGCCCGGTACAGTCAAATCCGTTATCGTCACTAGCACAGGCGAGACTGAGATGGGCTCGGAATACACGTTGGCAGCGACAACGACCTCCTTGACAGGTTGTTCGGCCCATGGCGTCTGCAAGTCTACCAGAGCATTTTGTCGAGCCAGTCGGTCACTACTGCTTTGCAAGACCCCGTAGAGCACTAGATCGCGGAAAAACGCTGTCACAGACTCGTTGAGATCCTGCAGCAGTTGCTGACCTCCAGATGCATTATTCACACTAGCGGTGCTAGCGGTAGACGTGAGTTGATACAACGCCGGGCTTGACGCTACGTGGAACACCTCCGTGGTGTGTAAACCCTCGTACAGTTGGTCATCCGTGGCTAGAACGTGCACAAGCTGCGGCAGGTTCCAGTTCTCCGTTGTGAATATCAACACAGTCGGTATAATCGACACGTTGCACAGGTTGAAGCGATAGCACGCGCTCTCCGCATTAATCTTCACGGTGACAGGCCTCATAGGCTTAGTGGATAGCCCGATCGAGTACGTGTTGTGCGCTGCTGTCGCATCGGTTGCGACACCATCGAGAAAATCGTGATAATGATCCATGATCTCTGTGGTGGTCAACGCTCGCACAAACCACGCCACATCGGTAAGCTTTCCAATAAATCCGCCGCCGTCAACATTCGGTTCGGGGGCTCCGAAACGAAGAATCTTCTCAGTAAGACTGAGCAGGGCCATGTTACACGTCGCGGTGCTCGTATAGCAGTTCGTAGTCTGCAGCTCTCCTGCGACGCAAATGGATAGAGAAATACTGGACGAAGTCGGATCGTAGGTCGCTACAGCTTGGTGCCATTTCTCAGCAACTGGCAGCACGTCGGCGTCTTCGCCGAGATCCGTTGTACACACCGTCCCATCAGCTGCGTTTGTCATCTCGAAGTAGAACCGCGAAGTTTTGCTGCTAACCCCTACGGTTCCGAAGGCCACTTGATCACCACTTGCATCATTGCCGAGCATGGTGACGGCCTTGGCGGGGAGATTATCTGCAGCAGCAGCGATAAACTCCTCGCTTATGTCAAACCAAAACTCCAGCGAGAACGAACTCATAGCCGGCTGAACCGCGACAGCAGCTGAGAAGAAAGTTGCTTCAAGGGCATCGTTGATATTCAAATCCACTGAAGTCGAAGTGGTCGCTAAAGCCAACGCGCCCGTAGCGCGACTTTTTCCTTCCCATGCTGTCGCGCTTTCATCAGTGCTAACGAGCACTTTGACTGCATCATCGAACGGCCAGATAGCCACTGGATTATCGCGTAGTAACAAGGAGCGATGCTCATTCACGGAAAGCGGAAGCCGATCGACTGGCAGCAGCTCCGCCTTCCCCAGAACGGCGATGTCAACGAAGTCGCTGAGAACGAGGCTACTCCCAGCTGCATTCTTAACGCTCAGAGGCGCCTGACATGCCGTTCCTCCACAAACGTAGGTTTTGCACTGCGACGATGGAGATACAACAGCCCCCGTAGCATCCAGCACGCATGTAGTTGACAATGCCTCGGAACTTAAAATCTGTGATGCGACATCGCTGCGGATTCCATCGAGCACCGAGCCATGAGAAGCAACGGAGAACTCTGCTACAGACTCAACATTGGCAGATGAACACTGACTCACGTCTGCATTGACGTCCACAAGCCCAATCTCCACCGGCGCACTAAAATCCAGCACCACCCACTCGTGGTAGGATGGCGCGCCCGCCACATAGCACAGCGTGTTGTCCTGAGCATTCAGTAGCGCACTTGCTGACCCTGCACCTGAATTGGCTAACTGGGAGCTCACACTATGGATTGTGTACGGTATTGGAGCTGGCACAGATAGCGTTGCCGAGTCCGTGGGAACGACGTCGCTGGGTGGGAAGACTTGCACACTAGCAACTGCAAGCGGCTTTACTCCCGAACCAAACAAGTCCAGCAGCAAGTACCGTGATACTGTGGCTGGATTCCAGCGTTCCACCTCCACCTCGTTCAGCATCAAGACACTTGCGCCTTGCTTTCGTACAGTCACAAATCGAGCTGTAGAGAAAATATCTTCCCACGTGATGGAGTTAGTGTAGTTAGCACACGAAAACGATAGTGTCTTGGTGGCGGTAGCAGAAGCCCCAGAAGCAGTGCCATCGCTGTTCGTCAGTGGTTGGACGGACAGCAGTACGTCGAATTGCTGCGCAAACGGAGCCTTGAGTTGAAGTAATGAGTCAGTGTGACTATAGTCGTACAGGTCTCCACTCCACGCCGGGTAACCATTGCTGCCGGTAGATGCTACAGGTGCGCAGAGCTCGTCGTAACGACTTCCCACGTACGGATACAGCACGATAGAACTGATAGGTTTCACGCTACCGAGGTCCACTTCCCACCAAGGATTAGTATCCAGATCGGTTCGCGTACTCCCTGCTGCCATCGTATCATTATTGTCTTCGTCCTGGATAATGAGAGGGTCCCAGTCTGTGTGTTTCAGGCCGTCCACAGCTAAATATGACAAGGCATCGCTCGGGCTCGTGCTGCTCTGTCTGGTAGCCATACCAACGGCGAGGTTTTCGTTCTCAGATCTCCTCACTGTCCGCAGAAGGCGCCACGATTGCAGCAGTGGGGTGTTTGTTCCCCAATCTGACTTAAGCCGGGAGCGAATCCCAGCCTCATTTGCTGTCGGTGTCACCGATATGAACGGCTCAAATGCTTTCACTTGTGAAAGCTGCAACACTCCTGTTCCCTCACGATAGATACGCACAGCAACTGCTCCAACTTGGACATTCCAAAGAAGAATACCCTTCCGAACGGGTAGTCGCTGCACATTAGGACACGCACCTGGACATCCGTACACAAGCGCGTCTTCCAGCGACATCGCCTTGGAACCAAACGCCGTCAGCGACACAATCAGCACAATGTTGACAGCATCGGAGCCTGTGCTCTCTTCAACGATAGATGCTGGTAGAAATACTGCCAATGTGCCCATCTTTGTCAGTTGAGGCAGCGTCACCTCCCACCACGGTTCAATTTCGCTTACAGTCGTAGCCACATCGGCGGTGTTGTCCACTGAGTCATCGTACTTTGCCTCGTTGGTAGCAAGCGAGGCTTCCAGAGGCTTTTTGGTCTCCAACGATATGGCAGTCGAGCTCTGAGTAGCTTGTAGGCCACCAAGAATATTCGGGAACTGGTACGATAGCGACAGAAGGGGGCGTAGCTTGCGTTCGAAAACCGACGAGCATAACTGGGTCGTGGCGATGGACTCGGTGCTGCCTCCTTGCGATAGTACTTCAATTTGGAGGGATACAACGGATAGTCGCGTGGGTAGAACTTGAGCTAGTAGCGGCGTAATATCCACCTCAATGGAGCGACTTTTCTCCACGGTTGCTGTGACCTGCATCGACGCGCCATTCGACAGGAATGATAAAGGTTTGGGCGTCACTGTAGCCTTACGGATGCTGTCAGTTGTCCACGCGTTGTCTACCACCGTCACCTTCAACTCGTATTCCTTCGTAAAGCCGACTTCTCCGGAGGAATCGCTAGAACTGCTTCCGCCATCCAGCTCGGACACGTCAAAAACTTTGTACGGTGTTTGATGGAGCACTAGCATAGCCCCCAAAAACGCGAGTGACGTGTCTCCGTCGTGCAAATGCGGTACGTGGAACTTCACGAACGTTTTGACACCCGAGGCAAGCACTAATATATTCTGGAGCGCTGAATCAATCGTTTTGCTGCTCGTAGCAGTAGTTGAGACCGATAAATCGTGAAATCCTAGCGCCGTGATGTAATCCCCCACCCAATCAGTCGCGTCATGCGCCTCTTTCGTCGCAAGCTCTGCCTGAGGCTGGTTGACCACCACATTCACCTTCGCCACATCATTATCTCGGACGAGCACGTTGACGCGCATGTGATCCGGTGAGTGGATGACAGTTGGCACTGGATTATAAGGAATTGATCCCCCACCAACAGTATTCCACGACGGGTACAGTTCTAGCCCAGCGGGTGCGATCGTGCCTTGGAACCAATACGCTGTGGCGTTTGTGTATCCGTAGGGGGAATTCTGCACGCGGTGTGATATCGTGTAGCTCGCGTTGAGCTCTGCGATAGCATCATCCACTGCACGAACCACGACGCGCTGTGGTACAAACCAGTTTATTGCTGTGAATGTCAAGATCGACGGCGTTATCACTACCTGCGAGTTCCCCACGATTGCAATGCTCACGTTCGGGGCAGGAATACTATGTGAGCTCCACGCAGATTGATCGTACACGATACGGGCAAGTGCTGCAAAGTTCTTGTCCCAAAATCCACACGTATCCGACTGATTGAGGGAGCAATACACGGACGAGATCTCTGTGTTGTTGGCACTTGCGGCGATCTGTGCGTAACCTCCGATCGATGGTGGCGCATTGAGAACCACGTCGTAGTAAGAGCCGACAGAGTCACCTTCAGTAACACTCAGTGAAGTGGTCGATAACGTGACGCCGGGGTCATTGTCCCAGATACTCACTTCGATGCTGTTACAGGGAAGAAAAGTCGCCATGCCACAATTCCACGACTGCCTTTCCAACGCGTAGCTCTGCGGAAACATAGCGAATACGGCGTCGAGAACACGGCCCACGTATCCTCTCGGCCATTCCTCGAACGCCCAGCGCATGATTTCAAGACGAACTAAACCCGCACAGATCGTGTGCACAACATTTCTCGGATTCGCACTCATTTTCCGAGCTTGCTCGACATTCATCAGGCCAAGGAAACTTAGCACAAAGCTTCGTAGCTCAGGTGGTGGTGGCACGAAGTCGAATTGTGACAAGTCTCGGTCCGCCTCATCAGATAGCGCCATAAGATCTGTATCATTCTCTTCAGACGTGAGCATGTCAATGAGAGTCGCGTAGCTCATGTCTGCCACACTGTCATCTGTACTCCCAGGGTCCAGCGGGGGGTTGCCGAAACGTGCCGGTACAGCTGCCGTTCGACCCATCACGTTCGCGATACATGCACCATTGCCTTGTGCGAACGCGCACTCGTTCGTTATATCACATACTCGAGCGGAAGTCTGGCCATCTTGAAGCTCTGCCTCGGACAATATACACACAGACGAATCCAGCGGATCGCAGTTCGGCACATCAAAGCATTGTGGTCGACGCGTATGGTATCGGATGTCCTTGCTCTCAGTGTAATGGAGAAGAGGGCCTCCGTTATAAAGTCCGCCGAACTCCACTTCCGAATCGGAATCATCCACGGCACTCACCACCACACGCTGCGGTTTATCCCAGTCCTCCGGCTGGAACATTAGCACAGCGGAGCCATCTTCTGTTGCTGTCCTCGATGATGCTGGAGCTACAGCCGTTTGCGTGCCGTGCAGTGGCATGACGACGACCTTAACAGGGTGCCACGGACGAGAAGTCAGCACCACATCGTAGCTATCCTTGCCACCGCCTTCAGCAACGAACACGTGCTGTCTCGATAGCGAAACTCCGGCGAGGTCGTTGTCGTCGATCTGCACGGTCACATTGCGTCCGGTAAGAAAAGGTGTGTCATCTCCGTCAAAATTTGGGTCGGCACTAGCCACGGAGTGGGTCACAACGGCGTAGTGCCTACCTTCAGCCAGCGCGTCGTCCACCGCTGTAAGACGCACGTACTGTTCCCGATTCCAATTCGTAGGTGTGAACACCACACGCTGCTGCGTCAAAAACTGGAGCTGCTGAACTGGGTCTCCTCTCGCGTCGACAAACCGCACATCTTCGGCCTGGACCACAACGTCCGCGAGTGGTTGGCGATTCAGCACCACGGCGTACTCTGCCACTAATCCCCCTTCTCTGATACGCCGCCGCCGCGGCGTAAGCGTCACCCCACCGTCCATAGCGTAGTCTAATATATCTCCTCCGAAGTTGAGGCTCACCGCAAAGTCGTACGCTCGGTTCTCCGCGCTGGCGCGGGCGTTCGGGTCCATGATCTGCGCCTCGTAGTCCGACATTATCCCCGCATGCGTCCTGGCCTCTAGCATCTCCGCCACGTCCACCTCCACGGTCTCGTCCACTTGGTGGGTCACGCACCCGCCGGAGAGCAGCAACGTGTTAAAGCTGCCGTCCAGCGCTACGCCATATGCGAAATCGTTGGCCGTCGTCCCGAACTGGCAGAAGAAAAGAAAAACACACAAACAACGGAGATGCATGAGCATAGCTGATCATTGATAGACTGGAAGCCGATGGGGCGAGTAAGTACCTGCCGCATCCAGAGCTTGTCTCCGCTCAGCGAGATCTTGGCCAGCACAACATCGCGGCCGCCGTACTGGCCGAAGCCGTTGAGCGCGTGGCCGCCTTCGTCCAGATACCCCCATGTGTAGCCAGCCACGTACAGATACTGGGTCGTGGTACCCGTGGCGGCGTCCGTCTCGTCGATGATGGTGATGGAGGTCGCGGCGTCGGGCTCGTCCGTCCCCCACTGCAATTTCCGAGCACACACCAGTTAGAGAGATGCCCACAGAGCTCTCGAGTCAGTCGATCGGGCGGTCACGTACTTGTTTGGTCCAGCCGAGCGTGCCGTCCACCTTGATTTGGGCCACGAAGATGTCGAGCTGGTCGACGTCGAGCGCCTTGGAGCCGGCAAAGTAGAGGTTCCCGTCGGTGTCCTGCGCGCCTCTGCTGTCGATACGCACGACGGCCGTCGCCTCCGGCTGCTGCCAGTCGAAGTCCTCGTTTGAGGCCACCCACGCTTGCACCTGCACCTCCTCGGGGGTCAGGTCCACCGCCGCCGCGCCCGCCACCGCCATGACGACCAGCAGCAGGCCGAAACCTCCGCAGCATGCCACCGACGAAGGCATTCGAGTCGAGTCGAGCGGACTAAAGATTCAAAAGGCGCCTCATCAACCGAAAGGTCAATTCACGAACTCTGACGTTGCGCGCACCGCCCAATTGCTGGCCGCTTCTGCCACAGCTCCTACCAGCGTGCCAGTGGCCTCGCCCTCGCGATAGTATTTGGTTATTTCGGCGCGCTTGGTCACTGGTAACTTATCTTTCGTTTGTTTCGCCAAAGTCGTGTTACGCACGAAGAAGCGCTGGAATTTCGCGATAGGCAAGCGAAAAGATGCTCGTCCAAGGCGGATATCTGTAGCTTTTTAGAACTCTGGATATCGTTTCCCGCCCACGATCTTTCCAGTGCAGCCGACGCCCATAGTCTGCTCCTTGTAGACCCCGGAGAAGCTTGGAAACCGCAGTCAGCACGACGTCAATCAGGATCGTAACTCTATTTGGCTTGCGTGTTCGTGATCTTGCGCGCGACATGCTGAGCGATGGGCTGAAGGCCGCGTTCTGCTCGTGGTAGCAACTGCCCGGGGCCATACAGTCGATCTTTTCGATATCGTTGAGCTGGTCGAGCGTCTTCGTGCTGCCATTCTCAAAGAACGTCACTCGCCGCTGTGCTCCTGGATGATGAGCGAGTCGAACACGACGTCGACGCCCTTGAACCCTCCAACGAAGCCGCAGTCGTCGCCCTGCACGTACTGACAGAACGCCAGGCGTCACTGAACCAGCCTGGACTTGGCAGCTGACGCGGAACGTGAACACAGCGGCGAACTCCTTGGCTGCCAGCTTCTGCTTGCCCCACATGTGGCCGCGCTTGCTCTGGTGGTCGGGCGAAGCGGCAATTCACAGCCGTGTCGCACACCGTCACCGATTTGGCGCTCCGTGCGGCAGCCGCGCAGGTCCCTCGCCGTCAATGTTATCGAAGAGGACTTCAGCGCGGACGTAGACGCCCACGCAGTAGCGCACCGTGGCGCAGGGCGGATACGCCGCTCTCTCGTCGAAGTTGATGACCTTGATGAGCAGCACGGCCATGGCGCTCTCCTTGATTCACACAAGCTGCACCTTGATGCACGCGACTCAAAAGCATCGAGACAATAGAAATAGAAAATGAATTCAAGACACACGAAAACTAGAGGGTTGGGCTGGTAGCGCGTTCTTTTCTTAAAAATGCTAACGTTTCGTTTTTAAACGTAAAAAATGCAATTGCGCATCTCCTGCGCCTGCTTCGTAGTCGCAGTATCTGCGCGCGACGAATGTGCTAACATGTAAACCCATTATTCATTGGACGGTTTTCTCAGGAACTACCCATAGGGGAGGACTCCCGGAATTCCGAGCCAAAAAGGTCAAATATCAATCAAAGCGCTATCAATCAATCTAGCGAGCAGGCTTGGCCACCACCACGCCACCAGTCTAGCTTTTCGGCCGTCGCAGCATCCCCCCCCCTCTCGTACTCACGGTAAAATTCTGCTTCTGTGACACCGAAGTAGCTAGACTCACGGCTCACAACTACTCGCATCCATCTACGCTACTTCGACCGTACGACCATTCAAGCAAGGTCGGCCTGATGCTATCGCAGGCATCTATACCGGGGGCCGGTACTGTTGGAACCTATACTGGTTCCAGGCGCACTTGTACGCTTGGCGATTCAAAATGAAGACTACATGCATTGAACGTTAGAGCTTTGCCTCATCAGCTTCTACCAACAGTCACTGGGCAACGGGTTCAAGCCCGTTATCGTACAGTGACCTTGTCTCTCAGCTCTCTTCTCAACTTGCCAGGTCTCAGATGTGCATTCCAACAGGTACAGCGCCAGCGGTCCTTCGTCACTACCAGTATGTGTATTTAATTAATTGCCAGCAATATCTCCGGTGGCAGCGCTATTCTAGTAGCGCTAAGGATTAATTGCCAGCGGCAGCGCTATTCTAGTAGCCCTAAGGATGTTAATGCAGCTTATATGGCTACAGCGCGCCATTATTAAGTCTAAATCGCATCGCACCACAAACGCCATGGGCTCGGTGAATCCCGTGAAGTCGCCACGCAAGACGCTAACATGTAAAGAGCTAACTTTACACCCACTTCGAACTCTTCAATCTTATATCTGCGTAGCCTTGACACCACATAACCTATCAAATCCGATACGAAACATGTTTTATTAGAGATTACTCTTGACAGTGGTCGACAGCGTCGAGGACGCTTTTTGACGTAGCGTCGTCAGTATGCCTTCGTTTTGTCTGGCGTTTTCAGGTCGTGCAGGTCTCCCATCTGGCTTGATATGTGAAGAATCCCGTGACTCAAATCGCAAAAACCTTAAAGCTACATAGTTCTTATGTTTTTGTCACAACCCTATGGGCGTTTCAACCAGTAA
>JAHQIV010000133.1:0-33164 GCA_030463285.1 Phytophthora europaea | reverse complement strand
CCGCGGAGCAGCGTCCGAGCAGCCCCAGCGAGAGCAGCAGCCCCCGTGTCACGCGCATGAGGGGGCAGCGCTGCGGTCGGTTGGCACTCTGCTCCTATTAATAAGCAGTTTACCTTGCACAGTCAAGTGAGTGAGTGGGGTTTCGCTCGTTTGGTTGGTTGTCTCTTCTCTTTTCTGTTCGAGGAAGGCACCTGTTGCGTCGTAATGCGCCGATTCAATACAAACTCCAACACACTCGCGCGTGCCAAGTGCTGCCCAGGACGAAGACCGAGATCCGGAACCCGCCTCTGCTACGTCGATAGATGGTCGGTCTCCTCAGGAAGATCCTGCCTGCCGTCGCGACGTGCCCGCTATCCGCGTCTTGGAGTCGGAAGTTCCGACTCGTTCGCATGGACTGCGGTGGCTGCGACGCTTATGAGGACGCACAGTTCAGCGATGCTCCTGCCCACCCATTAGTTCCGCCCTCGAACTTTTGACGAGCCATGCACAGTGGATTCTGACTAACTAACGGGATCCTAATACATGTACCATGGACGCGAAGAAGAGATTCCTGCCTCGGATCGTGCCGACGACGAATGCGCAGCGTTGCTCCCCGATAAGCAGCGTCGGCTCGTTCCGTCAAGTTGACGGTCAACGCTGCATTGCCTCGATTCGAGGCTTGCTCCACGCGCGCGCACCATATGCTGGGTAGGGACGCGCCCGTCTCCATCTGTATGACAGAATTTGTCAGTTTTCATGTGCTGCAGAGGGGTCGAAAAATACATGTACCGGTAGTATTTTTAAAATATATGTAGGAGTGACAGTCACTAACAAGGGGGGTGCTATAGTCGGGGACAGCAGGTCAATCCGGAAGCCATAAACGCTTCTGCGATTCGACTCGGGAAGTGTATGGAGCGATTCGGCAACGGGAAACACAATAGTTCACCCCTGACTGAACCCCCAACACCTCTGCCTGGGGGGGGGGGCATGAACCCTGCGCGGAGGATCGGCTCGATACGCTCGCTCTGTTTTATCCTACTTAAAAGTACAGCGCTTTGCGCTCCTACATTCATACTTAAACGAGAATGTAGTATACAAAACGCTCGGGCGATTGCGCGGCGGTTTATTTGAACGAATCGCCCATGCGAATTTTAGAACCTACAATAAAAGTCTTCACTTATACAGAAACCGCCCCCACTTCTGCTTCCACTATCCTCGCATATCCTTTCCAAACCGATAATCACATGAAATCGTTTCAACGAGTAGAGTGATGGACACAAAATTGAAGTCCGCGCCATGCACATAGTGCTTGGAACTTGGTTCCGAACGCGCAAAATAATTATCAGGAGGAAGAACTTCCGATTAAGGCAGATTCCCGTGATGAAGTTGGCACCGAACGGATCATTTTGAATGCAGATCCGCATGTCGCTGCTTCAGATACTTCGGTGGATAATCCAGCGGTTGACGACGATAATGATGACGATGATGAACACGAAGCTGCATCCCAGCAAGAAGCCTCGGTGTCAACCGAGGACAATGACACAAGTAATGCCTGGCTTGTGGATCGGAGTCCTTCCGTCCCTGTGGTTACTCCCGATCCAGCAGAAGAGCTCACAAAACCTGTGTATTTTACGAAATATTCTTAAAGACCTCGCTCTGCTAGACCTCGTAGAAGATGGTGGCAATCATTGTATTTCATGCAGCACGCCATCCGGCGACATGACGCACGCATCTGCAGCTGATGACAACACACTGAAGCCACCAGCTCCACGCTGATATCAACCATAACCTGCTTGTAGCATAACTGAAAGCACCGTTCTTTCAGCTCGACCGTACATTTGTAGTACATACCCTCGCGGACGCGGCGGCCACCTTGATTCATCATGACTACTCCGGTTGATCCGGCATACGGTATAATATGCCGTCGGACATATTATGTTCCGACACCTCAGGCCTACTGAACATACTCATCGAAGATGAAGACGATGCAACCTTCTCAGAAACTCGCGATAATGAACCATTCCTGATGTTGGACTCATCTGAATCTGCGACAGTCATTTCGAACAGACTTGACCCGAGAGCTTGGGTACACACTCTGGGTCGCCAGCATCGGGTCACTCGGCACCTTGAATCACTTAAGCCGGTGATTGGTGCGACCAGTGTGAACTCAGGGACGGTATCGAAGACGACCGAGGGGGCAAACCTGCGGACACTTAGACTTCGGTTTGCCGATCGCTGAGTTTGCGGACGCCGGCCACCTTCATTCAGGGGAGACACTCGCGTCCTAGCAGCTCGGCCTCGTACTCCAGCACCATCACGCCATCCTCTGGTTGTTTGAGCATCCCGTTATCATTCAGGGTTTTGAGATTCAACGCTGGTACGATGCGGGTGGCAACACCCGAGATGACATCTCGCCACTCAACGACTCCCACCGCTAGTAGCTGCTGCAAGCCTTCCGCAACCGAGCGCACCAGGCATTCCACTTGAAACAAGCGTGCTTGGAACCACTCGGACAACAGGTTGCGGACCCTGAATCCCATCTCGAAAAAGCAGGGTTTGCATGGGCGCCGCACATTCTCGAGGGTACAAGGAATCCGGGTGCACCGTGATCGCCGTAGCATCCGTCGCCGTGTTGGGGGCCAATCTGACGAGGTTCCACTCGGAAATCGAAGCGTCGTCGGAGCTGACCATTGCAGTCCAAGATGCAATGTTCTCGGATGTCGTCATTACAGCCGCCCATCACACTTGTAAAGCCGGAGAGAAAAACGTCCACGAATACTCGAACGTCGGCGACGCCACAAACTCCGTCGTCACGCGCTCCCAACGCAGAATTGGTCCGCCACGTAAGCCTTCACTTGTGCGACTGTTGGCACATCATCTCGCGCTTGGGCGTCTGATAGCGCAGTCTCGGTCAAGTCGATGACTGTTCGAGACGCTTGTGTAGCCGCCGACTCGGGCGACGGTCCTTGAGCGTCCGAATGGGATGCCGATTTTGAGGTACCGAATCCGGACTCGGCCTTCGGCCTCCGTCGGAACATTTGGCATCGGCTCCTCTTCAACGACCAGTAGCGACCCTTTCTCCTTACACGTGAACTGGGCGGACTCGACGTCTGCGCCATCCAGCGTCGCCATATTTTGGACTGGCTAGGGCAATCCGAAGTTTTATCCACAGCCGGCGGTTTAACCTGACCGCATCCCCCACTGACGCCTGGGTGGGTGGACGCACCGATACACCCACCCAGGCGTCAGTGGGAGACGCTGAACCTCCGCGTTCGCGTCCCTCTCCGAGTCATCCGGAGGCGCTTCATCCGAGCCGACTGAAGCGCCAGCGTTCAAGGAAGCTTGGTGCGCCTCCTGAGCATCCGGCTCCAGATCTGGCTGATCTTGAACTTCCGTTGACTCCTTCTCCTCGCGGGCCGCCCTGCGCCTCGCACCTTTCTTCGTCAAGCAGACCTCTCAACCTCTTCGAGCGTGGGTTGCTCTTTGGGCGATATCCCTTGAGTTCGACGCGAGCACCGTGTTCCTTCTTGCGCGCTCCGTCATCCTTCGCGTGTGCTCTACTTCCAGCAATACCAGTATCAGAAGCCCCAAGATTCAACTACCTGAATATTACACCCACAGCCCATCAAGGTCACCACCTCTTCACTTCAAAATAACCACTGCAATGAAAGCAACCAATGCTCGAATTACCAGTCCCCAAATGACGGTACGACGTGGTGTTCGACTTGGATGAGAAGCGTGAACTGAAACCCAAGATCGTCGACCCACGACTATCTCGTACGACTATCGCACAACTCGAATGACCGGACGGCAATCCGAATGACCGATGTACCCAAGTGTATTTCTACCAATGCGTGGACGTCCAGGATCGTGCCAAGTACGCGAGATGAGCAGACTTGAGGCCAGTGCCAGATGATGCCACACCAAGCATGGAATCCCCAATACCGACCAATCAGGCCCCATCAGCGCGCCAGATCACGAAGTCTGACTGCTGAAATATTTGCCATCACCTGATGATTAAGCCCCTCCCCCCCCCCGAGTTCAACGTGACGCCTGGGTATAATGAAACGCAGTCATCCTACAAACGCGCGAGTGTTTCGAGCAGAGGAGACCACCAATAATCCAGATGCCAAAGAGAAAAAGAAATGATAGCCAAGAGAAATATACGTTCAAACAGTTTGTTTTGCGTCCTGGACTTCACGTTCGCTTTGTGTCTTTAAGGGCGTATATTCGCCGTGGGCGGCCGACGCCAAGGAGATGCTACCCAAAGGAGGATCCGGAAGGAATGTCCGAGGAGCTATGCACGTACCAACGGATGTCCACGGTCGCCCGAACAGCGCAGAAACTCTCACTACACGCTCAAATCAAGTTAGGTACCCAAAAAGGCTGCCCTCCCTATTTCATGTTATTAGTTGTGGGTGGATACTCGAAAGAGGACCCTTGTATTTCATATTATTTTGCTGCCCCGGGAGGTAGTAGCAAACACCACTGGGGTTTTCAAGCCCGATTGCTTGTGTTAAGATTGCATTTGCTTTTCCCTCGGTTTCGATGGTGGTGTGCGTTGGGCAACTCAGTTTTACCTGTGTTTGGGTTGTAAACTTATTGACAGGCTGCATATTGTGTGTACAAAATCTGTATTGAAATTGGTTATCTGGAGAAAGGTCTTTGCTCGTGATCTTGCCTTCATTCAGAATCTCCCAGTTGAGAAGTACTTGGAAGTTCTCTGTATTTATGTATCTAATTGATTGTTACATTTCCGGTTAAAATACATCCGCCACAGACAAACGACACGGATAGGAATTGCATGACCACTACGGTCAAGGTGCAGCGGAATTTGTGTGCGTTACCCCGTATGTGTGAATTTCGCTCTGGCCTACTACATGTAGTTGGTAATCAAAGGTATCGCTGCGATGCTCATCGTCGTTGCCGGCGTTGCCATTGACATGACGCTGCTCGGCACGCGGCTACATTGCCATCGTCCAGCTAGTCATGTTGCGCTACGGTGTTGTGGGGAGCTGCGCCTTCCTCCTCATAATCGTGTTCTCTGGCTTGGAGGACGACGCGTCCAAGAAGCAACTGCAATTACGATAGACATACACTATTTTCGTGCAAACATTGAGTCATATATTTTGTTTACCACAGTAGCGTCGTACAATATACACAAGGAGTGAAGTACTACACTTTTGACAGGCCAAGGTGTCGCTATGGTAATGCAATGTGGTGCAGTAACTTTTACAGTAGCATTAAAAATTGTTACTTCAACAATATTGTTTACGGAACAATGTTATGCAATCCAAATCAGTGTTTACCAACAGCAAGGTGGTGACGGCGCGTTGGGGCAGACCGCTGGCCGGGAAATGCGCGCTCTAAGGCATCGCAGGCCTTCCCCCTGAGACTATCGCTCTCTAATTTCTCATTCGGCACCCTTACAATCAAGACCTGCCCCCCCTTCCTCCACCGTCTCCACCCCACCCAGCTGCTATCGCCCCATCCGTCGACGCCAAAACACGTTTGCTGGATTCCGGGCTGGACAAGATTGGCTCCTGGTTGCCACGCACACCAAAATATCGGAAACGACGGCTCCCCGCATTGTGACCACCGGCGGGTAGGTTCGCTGCCACGCGGCGGCGCACTCAGCGTCTGTATCAAGTGCACGCCCAAGATCGAAGATTCGCTCGACGAGTATCTGGACGACAACTGCACCTACAGGCTGGAGCAAATGGCGGTGATGGTGGAGTTTGACTTCGGCGTGAAGCTCACTCTTCCACCATGGGAAAGCTGTACACGCTGAAGCAGGTATGCAGTATAAAAATGATGAGGTACCGAGTGCTGACTATTATATTGTGTAATTGTATGCGGGTGTGTTCAGTTCGGAGACTTCGTGGTCTACGATGATGAAACCATTTTCAATGTTGCACTGTAGGCGTAGCCAAGGGCGCGACAACAAAGGGGAGCGCGTGACGCTCGTTCTACCGTATCGAAAGGATCAAATCCTCAGCTACAGTGTACTGTATCGACGGAAATTGGTTTAGTGCACCACCGCCTCGTGCGCGACAGCATTAAAATGGAACAACATAGTGAGCTTTCGGAACCCTGAAATTGACCATGTGTCAGATTCAGTTTGATATAGACGTAGCTCAGAGGGCGAAACTCAAGTTAAACGCTGTTAGGTTTAAGCCAACAGGGCGTTTCTGCGCATTCAGGCACTGTTGAAGATCCACCGCGCAAGCCGCTTTCTCCGCTTCAAGCTCGGACCATTGCTGCCGCCAGCGCGTCTCGAGCTGTGAATCGGATTCCTGCTGAGTGAGCCATGTTACCTCCGCCTGAACAACCTTGGCGTCGTTCGAGGTGGATCGCAGGGTTTCGGGTGAAGCATGTCGAGGCGTGCTCATTCAAGTGCAAATGTGTCTCTAGAGTTCGGGTGATTCATTCCTCTCTTGACGAGGCCTGTTCTGTCAAAGCCTGGATCACCTGGGAGACCAGAATGATTTTCTCGTCTTGTTGAGCTTGGCGGGCCTTGACAGCGTCCTGTTTGGCCTCCATTCGGACTAGCACCTCCTGGGTCGCTCTCAGTGCGAACAACGCAACTTGGGAGGTACCCGACATCAAGGATCGGGCATATCGCTTTGAGCGACTGGTCCATTCGGATTTGACTGATCTACAGCTTTTCAGCTTGACGGAGAACTTGTAGGATCGACCGTGGCGCTTTGAGCTCCGACGACTTGTTCGATCTTCGGCGTCCGAGATCGAGTCACTTGGTGACTCAGTCGGGCTGGTTCTTCGGGGTTGGGCATGCCCACGGGGTGTCCTCGACCTGCGACCAACCCCAAATGCTGGTGCCACCTGACTCCGACATAACGCCATCGTCCTGGTCGACCAGCACTGGTGGTACCGGGAGTGTGGCATCCACGATTTGGACGCCACGTCTTCGCCACTTCGAGCAACGCCGGCGCACTTGTATCGCCTTGATTGGCTTGTGCTCCAGATGCAGTACGACGAACACTTCGCTCGCAACTGGTAGCAGTTCAGCTTGCCGCTCGTCCAGTATCTCAGCTTGCAGCATGTGCACTTGATCCAGCTCGGGTATTATAACTGTGCTATTTAAAATTGAATGTAAACGAAAAAAAGCCAACGGGAACTTTTGAGCGGGAACGGGAACCACGTTAACGACGTTTACGTCCCCATCCCTGATTGATGCAAGGATGCTGCTCGTCTCTAAGGGCCATTACAACGCGCTATGACGCATAACATCGTATCCTAGCGCGCCTGCATAGTAGCAGAGGTCGATTAGACAGGGATACGGCTGCAAGTTGTGGTACCAGGCGAACTTTGCCACGTACCCTCCCCCAACTGTCTCCTCCATGGGCTTCGGCGTGCTGCGCGATGTAAAACGAAGGATTTGCAATAAATGAAAATGAATTGGTCAATACATAGGAAACCTTCACGAGGCGGTTACGCCGCCAATATTGATGCACATCCTGCAGTATGCGTTACATTTCCTTATGAAGAATATTAATCTGCCTAGTACAGACGAACCCTTCAATATGCGCACCCACACCTTCAAATACCCTGTCGTATTTGATCGCCCATCTTGAGGAGTACAGCAGCCACCCAATCAGCACTAATAACTGATGTTTGTGGTTGATCCCCTGTCAGATCGATTGGTAGCCTCCTGCTCATATTGAGGGGTTCGTCTATGATGCAGCGTGTCGAGGTAGTCACAGTATGATATGGTGTTTCGCCAGCAGGATCAGCCCTTTTTAAACCTTTCGCGGTCAAAGGGCGCATTTTGCGCTTATTGACGGGCTTTTCAAGAATGGGTGTGAGAACGGCAATCAAAACGGGGCATTCTGCGCCGTTTCATGTTTTGACCTACCTCGTTTTGTTTCCATCACTCATATCGCTTCATGATTATCTCATCGCCTACCCGCCGACGAATTATCCTGGGAATTATTTTTGCTCCGCCAAATTAACATGGTCTATGCGCACCGATCAGTGTTGTAAACCACTGGCTCGAAGTGCTCTACCAAATGCATAATAAAACAGAGTAATTCTTATCGAGGAATAATCTATGTTTAGGGAGGGATGAGAACAAGATTTACAGTCGCTCAAGACAAGAGGCTTGTGCAGCTTGCCGCTGTATATGAACGGCGTGGTTCGCGTGTAGCGTGGTCTGATGTGCGTTGCAGGATGAGTTGTGCGAAGCACTCCGCCACAGAGCTCCGAATGCGCCCCCATTCACTAAAGAAACCCTACGGCAGTCTTCTCGCCGACTTTCTCTTATGGTTCATTTCCAAGTATGCTACGTCACAAGGCGCAGCAGGCGACAAAGCTGTTGGTGGTGCTGTTGGTGATGCTGATGCATCAACACATGCAACGACACAAGGCGCAGCAGGCGACGGAGCTGGTGGTGTTGCTAGTGATTTTGCTGTTGGTGCTGCTGGTGGTGCCGGTGGTGGTGCTGGTGGTGGTGGTGGTGCTGGTACCATACAAATGACTGCTGATGCAGCAATGCAAGCTATGGAAAACCTGTTCGGATATGTGGGAAAAGCAGATATTCGCAAGGAATCTGGAAAGCGCCATCTGAACGCTGGTGAAATTCTTCCGACTGGAGTGACAGCTGTGATTGACGCTGTAGGATATGTTGGAACGCAGGATATTTTCGTCGACGTTGGTTGTGGTCTCGGTAATGTGGTTGCTCAAGTTGCGTTACAGACCTAGGTATCCAAGTGTTATGGTATCGAAGTGCGAGACGAAGAGCCTTTTCGTGGTCTGCAGCTGATGGAGAAAGACTTGTTGATACAAAACTATACCGGCAAGATACATTTACTCCATGGAGACGCTAGCACCGTACTTCTTGCGTTTGACCGACCGTTCAGTCAAGCAACTATCATCTTAGCGCACCATTGCCTTTTTGAAGACTCTGTCAAGATCCAAATTGAAGAACAGCTGGGGCTCCATGAGCACGCGCGAGTGGTCATATTTGGTGAGCAAATTTGTCCAAGACATCAAGCATCTTGTCGAGCTGTGTTTTGCGCACGATGGAAGCTGTGGAAAGTGATAACTGTCCCAGTCAGTTGGACGTCAAGAGCTACAATGTGGATCTACAAACGTAATGGTAATTGACCTTCTTAGTTGTACAGAAATAGTTGGTGAACGTAGGCACTTCCTTTATTTTTGCCCCAGCTGCCCTAAGCTTTTCGGTCAGGACACCTGGGGCAACTTTGTCAAAAAAATACCTGCCTAATCCGATTGATGTTGTTGCCGTAGAAGCACTGGTTGTCTGGTTGTCATCACTCACAAAGTCACTGGCTTAGATAGTCATGGAGGCATGCCAGACGAGCTTCGTGCCATCTTAAATGGTCCAGCACTAGCTGGTGGTCTTGTACTCGGGACTCTCATACCGCTTGTATTCAAGCACCAGGCAACCCAGACCCATGAACGCCGCGTAGCACAGCATCATGAACAAGATGCCCGACCACACCCACACCTTTCGCTGACGGCATATCGTACAGCTCCAGATAGTACTCGCCCATCTTCTAGTTGAACTGAGCGCATTAGTCGACTCCATCGTACAACACCGTCGAACTTGTCCGCGCGATACTCGTTCACTACGAGCGCACGAAGGAACCACGCGATGAGGTTGATCCAATAGAACCAGATGAACCAGTCCGGCATCGTGCTCTTCGTCATGACGAAGCCGGCGAACAGGATGAAGAAGGCGATGTGGAAATCGGGTGACACGGCCATCGCCAAGAAGGACCACGCCGCGAACACCAGGTTCGTCGATACGAGCAGGATCAAGTAGCAGATGATGCCCCCCGCCATTGCTGTGAACCCACACCATGCTTCCGAACACGATACTCTCCGCGAGTGCCAATGGCAGAGCATGCCTGCACGTATGCTGATGTGGGGACGAAGTTGGCCACACGCCGGTTGTAGGACACGTCGCGCGACGCCATGAACGTCGACACTTGTGAGATCTAGCCCAGCGCTAGGATTAGGATAACCTTGAACATGATGCCCATGGTCACCTGAACATCCGTCGGGTGCACTTGCCAGAATGTACTCGAGTAGATCAGCCCCGTGGTGATGACCATGATGGTGCGGCCTTGGATGAAGTCTCGGTTGCGCATTGTGACCATGTTCTGCCACTTCATGAAAATGCGCGTGCTCTCCCAGAACGACCGACGGAAATCGGGCATCGTGTCCATGTAGGTGCCGACATCTGTGTGCAATTTGGGGTGGTGCAGCGCGTCCAGCGCTCGCATTATGTCTGCGTGTATGCTGGACGCGCGAAAGATGTCTGCAAACTCGCTCGCTGTGGGAAGTGGGAATGCCGCGCGGCGGCAAGCCCTCGTACTTGTACTGCTCGTCGGTGCCCAGGTCCATCAAGAAATTAACGACGTCGCGGTCAGGCGGACACACAAACCCCAGACTCTACACGCCACCACTGCAGAAGGCGTGAGCGAAGTCGAGCGTCTCTTTCACGGTCAGTGTGGAGAAATGGGTGTCGCGCTGCGTCAAGTACGCTGCGAGCTGCAGCAGGCGCTTGGTGAGGACCTCGTGCCTCTGTTATTGTACGTGATCTCGCCCTCCACGCTCACGTTCTTCTCGAGCAGGAAGCGGCCGCTTAACACCTTCTTGAGCGACGACTTGCCGGAACCGGGCTGGCCCAGCAGCAGCGTGATGACCCGGGCTTGAAGACACCGCATGCGTTCTTGATGATGATTTTCTCGGTCGTGTACTTGTCCTCGTTGACCGTAGTGGCGGCCTTCTTGACGCTGTTGTAGAGCGTGGGTCTATGCCTTGGGGTCCGAGCATCTAGAGGCGATGGCCTTGGTAGTGATAGAGAGATCATTGAAGCGCACCTACATTTAGGACATGGCCTTGCCCGTGGCGGGCTCGAGTTTGTCGGCGACGAAGCCGTGCAGGTCTGTCGGGCCGTGTGCGATCAGCGAGTTGCTGGAGTCCAGTCCCACCGTCGGCGTGGCGGTGGTCTCCATTTTGTCACCTCTAGTGCTGTGTCTGCTTGAAGGGCGTATGGTCAGTCGGCAGGCAATCGTGCAGCCCCGAGATTGCTCACTCAAACTTGTAGCTTCAGTCGCATCCATCACGCGATCGTGAGCGCAGCCATCTTGTTTAATCCTTCCTGCCACGGTGCGTCAAGTCAGCTTTCCTTCGTTCTTTTTCCATTCTCCCACGTTGCGCGCGCATGACACTGGCAAGCGAATGTACATACCTTTCGCAGCGGGTTGCCAACGGAGGGCACCACCGGTTTGCTGTTGCAGCCTCAAATCGACGGCCGTCCTACAACAGCAACAAATAAAGGCAAATTAGCGCGACACGATGAATTTAATGAGGCAGGAATGGGACCCACCTCGGTAGTGGCCGGCGCTCCGCAAGCCTGCAAAATCGTGAATGGGTCGCCCGCCCGAGTCTGGCATCCGACGGCCCTGTCGACTTTCCTGCAAAAATGTAGGTGCACATCTCTCCAAGTAGGGCAGAAGGGTGAGCCAGATGCCTGGTGTTTATCGCGTAACCTCGCTGCTGAGTGCACTTTGCGTGTTCGTGCTCATTTCCTTCATCACTGCACCACTAAATGTTTGTATGGAAATTTCTCAGGATAGTTGCCGAAGCGGCGGCTACGTAGCGTCACGTCCCACACTTTGGGTGCAAATCACTTGAGTTTTGTATGCCAACACGGTTGACTTGATGTTTGTAATATACCACCAACGGTGGAGTCCACCGGCCGCCTCTCCACCGGAGTGGGTAGTCGAAAACCGGTTCTTGGACATTTCGCAGTTCGTAAGAACTGTCGTTACTAGCCGTTTGGCGTAAGATACCGGTATCGACAGATTTTTGACTTGACATTTGTATGAGTTTCAGTTATCTTAGCGTTTGTATACATATGATTTTCGATGTAGACCACATAAATCAAGTCGACCACATCAAGCAAGGCCAACAGGCATGGCAGATTCTATTTGTACCTGAAAGTGGAGGGATAGCCCAGCTACACCTGAGCAGAGGCCTCAACACGGAGGGATAGCCCAGATGCACCTGGGCAGAGGGCTCAATATGGAGGGATAACCCAGAATGTACTCGATGTGGCTAGTTCAATTCAGCAAACCACAAGGTAGTTGCACAAGCATGTTGGTCTGCGTAGGAATTCAATGACGTTGGTTTTTCCCACCCTCATTTTCGTCACAACTCAATTGGAGCCATGGCTGGAAAAGGCCGCCACCCAACACAACAGACCACCATCCACCCACGTTGCCGAACAACGACATATCGCTTGGGCAAACGAGAGCAGCGGCGATCAGCGCACGACTCGTGTTACCCCATACCAGCGCATGAAAGCGGTAAATTCAACTCAAAATATCGCTACTGTAGATGTTACGAAAATATTTTCACCATTTGCTTTTACCTTCGGCACTAACGACTCTGACCCTATATTAGACCTGCTCTCTCTTCGGGTTTTAAGTTGCTTGTTTACTTCTCTTCGAGTTATTGTAGTATGTTAAGCACGCTAAGTGGACAACTTCGATAACATGCAGATGCTGCGGCTGCGAAGCAGGCGGAGCAGATGTCGGAGGAACATATCTCGTCCTAAACACAAATTCTACGTGCGTTTTAGTTCGTTGATAAAATCCAGAGCTTCCTCATTTGAAGCACGGTGTTATCAAGGTGTTCAATACACCTAAGAGGATATCGTTCTAAAATATAGCCATCTTACCTAGAACTAAAGGATACGTCGCATTTTAAGGTGGATGCCGGTACGTGCTCCCATACATGTTCATCAAATTTAAACGTTATCGAAGGGAAGGCCGATCAGCTGGTAGAGAATCAGTAGCTGATTTTGCCTCTGGTCTACGAGGAAACTCGAGCGATGCTGAAAGTGTTCTACCAAAACCTTGTTCAGCATGCTATCGTCTATGTACAACACGCATACGGTGACTACGATGGACGTGCTGATTTCACTTAAACGCCAAGGCAACACTTTCTACGGTTTAGCCAGTAGCTTTCCGCGTTGTATCTACACTATTAGTGCACCAGAGCTCATTAGCCTTTCTTACGGACTGCGCTCCCCCCCGGGACCCGTGGCCCGGGTAAGCAATCGAGCTGGGTAGAGCATTACCAGTACAAAACCGGCATTTGGACAAAATATTGGCTAAACGACAGTTCTACACTTCGTTACGAACTGCGAATTGCGTGGGCAGTTGGGTACTGATATATCGGAGGCTAAGTGGGGCCCCCAACAGGTTTAATGGCTAAACGGGGCCCCTAAAGCGTAGCGCATTGGCGTTTCTTTAGCAATGAATTTCAAAGTAAACAGGGGGGGGGGGGCTAGGACATGAGCGACCTGCCGGCGGAGTGTCCAGCCTTTCTCACTCGCTGTATTTGGCTCATTACCGGGCAGATGCTGCGGCTGCGATGCAGGCGCAGGGGATGCCCGTGGCCAGCATTATAAACAAAAGTACTCCGTAGGGGAAAACGAAAAGTGTGTGTGTGCGCGAACCTGACTGTGTTGTTGCTATCTAGGTTCGTGCTCCGATAGATCTATATAACTGTTACATGTAGTCTATCTAACGTCGTAATTCAAAAATCCTATCCCAGCCTTTGCGAAGCCCTAGTGGTAAGCTAGCTATATCTGGCCCGTTTTGCTGATAGGGGCTTCGAGTTGTGAAGCCGGTGTCGCAATTGCCACTTTTCTACGGCAAAAGCGGACGCCGGGAAAACATCCCGAAGCACTGCTCAAACCACCAAGTGGCACGATATGGCATTAGTCTAGCTGCCGTTGTTACATATAAAAGCGATATTAGTCGAGACGAAGCTACACTGTGCATGTATACAGCCTCCGATATCTGTGAAGCTGAATACTTCCTTGGCCGGAGTCATAGTGATATCCGGGAGTGCCGGTCCGATATGACTTGCGCTCCTAATTATGGCACGACTTGGACTCATTTGCCCTACCCTCCATCCGTTTTATATAGAACAGACTCCGAGATAAGGCGTCAAATCGGAGGGCAAAAAGCTTGAAAATCCCAATATCTGCTTCTGGGCAAGTAGAAATAAAATAAAAAGATAGCACGCCAAGTTTAGAAGTTCTACTTCTTCCAGAGGCGTAAAAAACATCGTAAATTGGAGGCACACGTGCAGCGAGCACGCCGCGAACCTGAAACCACGGTCGGAGATCACGACCTCTCCATTCAACAACACGCCACACGCCGACCCCCGAAGGCGAGGCACCTAAATGGGCCATATTGGACGAGGAGGAGGGTGGCAGATGCAATGGGCGACTCAATTACGGGAGACTAACAAGACTACTGATGCCTTAGCTCGGGTGTTTTTCACACGTTTTGCTTCTGCAGCGAATAAACTCAAAGTTGTTGATTTGGTAGCAAGCTTGGAGGCGGTTGAGGCGAAGGCGGAGAATTGAAGAGTGAGTGAGATCGAATGTTATGCAAAGCTCCGTGAGCGACTACCTCCTACCCTACTGGCCTTAGCTGTACACCTTTTCCAGGCCAAGTTCACAAAGAACAAGGCCAAGTTCACAAAGAACAAAAGCAAATGCACCGAACCCAAAATCAAATGAATATTGTGCAATGTCAAATGCATTCTGGCAAGTACCGTCAACTTTCCAAATCAAATACCTCGTGAAATATGCAATAACCATACTTGCTCCTTGTTGCTGCTTAGCAGCCGACTGGCATGTCCTCGAGAGCCGCCACCTTGACGTGGAATCTGAGAGTATGGCAGTAGCAGGAGGCGCATAATTGCGCCGTTGCAACACGGGGGAAGAGTGTCACCGCCGCCTCCAATAGGAAGCGCTGGCGGTGGGCTTTCATCGTTGTGCCAGGCGGGACAGCGATGATCTCCGCCCGGCGCTCCGTCATGAAGTCCTTCACGGCCGATTTGAGCGCAGAGAACACGTTTTCAATCGGGTTAAGCATAGGCGAATAAGGGCCCAAACGTAGCAGCGTTGCCGCCGCAAACTTCGCCTCCTCAAATACTGCCTCTGCGCGTGCGTGACACGGTGCGTTGTCCAGCACCACCACCACATTGCTCACGTCCGCGAACTTCCGCAGAGTGTTGCGAATGAATTCGTTAGAATGCTGGTACTTGTTGCTACCCAGCTTCGTCTCATAGTGAACGACCCCTCCCTCCCCGATGCAGGCAATCACCTGCAGGTTTTGGCCACCACCTGCCAGCACCTTCTTGACTGCGCGCCTGCCTGGAAGGCTGCGTCCACGTGTACGGGACGACCAGAGATTAAAATTGGTCTCGTGCATGTAGATAACGGACTTTCCAGTAGCCTGCAGCTGTTGCAATCTGACGAGGAAATCTCGGCGCTTGAGCTTGGTTTGCTCGGTGTTCATGTACTGAGGCTCTTTATGGAACTGCTTCATCGTGATGAGACTTGCATCCAGGTGGTTTTTCACAGTTTGCGCGCAGACAGAGATCGAGCAGGCTTGCTCCAGATCGTCGGCAAGCTGGCGAAGCGTGAGGTCCGGATCAATCGACAGCTTGGACAGGAGAAAGGAAAGGCCCTCTGCAGTCATCTTCTGCGCCCGTTTTCCACCACGCGCTGGAGCTTGCATAGCATCGGAGCAGGTAGGGTAGCGACGTAGCTAGGAGCGAGCTGTGTTGATGTTGATGTTGTTGGCTTCCGTGACAGCTTCCCAGTCTCCCCCAGTGCATGCAGCATCCAAGATGCGGAGCTTGACAGCGAGTGTGTAGCGATTGTAGCGAGACGGCGTGGTGAGAACGAAGGAATTTTGCGAAGTGGGCAGGGGCCAGCGTGCGGGAGCTATCCAAGGCCGCACGAAGTGAGCGAACCCTAGGAGAAAGGAGGCAGCTTAGCTATTGGCGGAATCAAGGAAGGTGAAGCAGGATTGGCGGAGCTACAGCGAGTGCAGCGTGGCTGCTTTAGCGCGCCATGGCGGGAATCCTCGCGACTGGATCACCTACTAAATACAATACAAGTCAATATATTCTGTATGGTAGGATTGTGCACTTGAACTTGCACTTTGCGCATTTGATTGTGGGTTTGGTGCATTTGCTTTTGTTCTTTGTGAACTTGGCCTTGTTCTTGGCGAACTTGGCCTGGAAAAGGTGTAGTCCTCGAGGTATCGTGTCTAGTGTGCTGTCCTGTCCAACCTTGAAGTAGCCAAGGTGACGATAGGTAGACTGTTGTACTGCTCGGCTACCGCATGATGGCGCGAGTCAAGTTGAACATGTGCCGTACCGTGCTACGTTGTAACTTACAACGTAGCACGCTCCGACACTCCCACTCGGCACATACCAAGTCGCGTGACGAACAACCTAAACTTGTCTTGAGGAAGCGGCTTGGTAAACATGTCCGCCATCATGGCCGCCGTCGAACAGTACACAATCTTGACAGCCCCGCACTGCACTTTCTCTCGAATCCAGTGTTAGCGGAGATCGATGTGACGCGAACGCTGCGATACACCCTTGCCTTCAGCCACATGCTGAGCAGCCTGGTTCTCCTCTTGTACCAACACCTTGCCGACGTCGAATCCCAACTCGAGCAGTAGCTGTTTGAGTCTAATACACTCCTTAATCCCGTGTGCCAGAGCTACATACTCCGATTCGGTAGTCGACAGCGTGACAATCAGCTGTTTCTTCGACCCCCACGAAATACAGCAGCCGTTGAGGAACACGACGAACCCTGTCGATGACTTGCGATAAGGATACTACTTGCTTGCAGCTGAGAAACTACCCTACTGATCATGCCAAAACAAGCGTTACATTGGCAAGGTTATGTTTTTAGCAGAAGTTGCTCGACCTCGCTACGAATACCACCGCAAAGAGCATTTTGGTGGTAAAATAGGGATATGGTCAATCGTCGAAGAGACGACAGCACAGCGCAGCTCCTTGAATCGACTCAAAATCACTCCAGTGGCAAATAGCGCCTCCATGACGCGAGTGCTTTATCGCAATATTCTCGGTAACAAGGGGTCCCCCGCTATTCGGGCTGAGCTCCCAGGTACGTTAACCGATGTGTCTACGTTGACATTGCATTTAGCTAGCACTATGATATTATATTTGGATGTAGTAGACAGAGGTACGAATGTGTTTGTCCAGCAGGACAACGCCGCTCCCCACGTGCGCAAGAATGACACCGAGCTGGAAGCGGCGTGAAAAGTGGATGGATTGAAGATTCAGATGCCCTGCCAGCACTCAGAGCTCGATGGACTTGATTTAGGTGTTTTTGCTTCGATCTAAGCTCTCCAGTTTTCCAAGGCTACGTTCGACACCAATGGCCCCATCGAAGATGTGCAAGACCCTTTCAATGAGGTCAAATGAGAAACCCTTGACAAATGTTTCGTGACGCTTCAAAGGGTGATGGAAGCCATCCTCTTGAATGACAGTAGCAACAGCTTCAAGCTTCCGCGTGTAGGTAGGAATGCCACAGTCACTGGCCGCATGCAATTGTCCGGGACGCGATCATGAACGGATACAGCAAGCGGTATTTGTAGGGTTAATTCAACGGGGTTTAGTGTCTATTGCACATACCCATCATCTGATTGGCGAAAATTACATGGCTTACCGCCATTTCGTCTCAGTAAACCTCACTGACTGCTCCTCTAATTTGGAGGCCTTCCGCCCTGTTTGGTCACTTCACACTAATTTGGCGTAGTGATAAATACATGAACGAGGTAGCCTATAAGTCCGAAGAATTATCGCTAAAATTGATGTTGCTGCGACAAAAAACTAATAGCTGCCAGAAATCGGCAGGTTTGAGAGATTATCTTTTTTTCAAAAAAGCACCTACACCATACTCAAAAATAATAGCATGTTGTCCGCATTGAGAGCTCTCCAACGGTGCTTGTAGATTTTTTGACTAGTTCTCAATTTGCAGCTATGGCCAGAAATCCGAAAGTGTCATTTTGGAGTTGGCCGGAGAAGTACCGACAGTGGACTACCAACAACCACACCCGGTCCGTCGACCCGAATAGTTCTACGCCTAAAACAGGTTTTGAGATCCTAGCGAAAACCTTTTCCGGATTCGCGCGACGTGGATGTGGCTCGCATCTACGGGCTGGTGGATTTGTTCCTGCACGTTCCTGCTACGAAAATTTACCAAGGTCCGAACAAGGTCAGCGTTATAAAAAACCCTCGCACTCCGCAATACGGCTCTTCCTGATGAGGAGTGATGAGGTACGAGAGAAGCTGCTTGATGATCATTTTGAAGGTCACCTTCCGGCTCGCCGTAGGTCTGATTTGTCCTGCCCACGTCGGCAGAAGCGATTGCGGTTTCAGCCACGGCTAAGGCCACATCCCTCTAATTCCCCATTTTTGTGCAATATGATTTGGCAATCGCCTCCATTTCACGTTACAGATAAATAATATTATATTTCTAGCAAAACATTTTAATCAAATTTACTACCTCCGGTCCGAATGACAATGGTCACTGTTCATATTGCACCGTTGGGGATAAACCAATCAAGGTGAAGTTAATATTCAGTTCAGATATACCGTTACTATACTGCAGATTTATGCGAGAGCGATAGCTGCATCGCCTCAGCAGAACACGAGAGACAGTGCGGCAGTTTGCATGCTCTTATCAGTGCATCCTTCTTTAAATGAGGAATGTCGTAGCTGTTGCCACCAGTAACAAGCATCGACGCTTCAAGTATACCTTGCAGCGTAAGAAAGCACTTGTTAGTGGTGGCACTATCCATCTCCTCGAACGCAATATGTACGGAATCAATGAGCCCGTCAACGTCTCGTGTCTACTTGTTGTAATGCAAGGACTGCAGCGAGTTGAACTCGCCCAAATCAAAGCCGTTGATGTCGGGGCTTCGCGGTGGCTGATTGGGGAACTCAATTGACTACCCGCCTTAGCCGCCTTCACTGCGGTCCGATCTGATGCACGATGGGGCGGGGTATTGTCCTCCTGTATGATCACCTGCTCTTTGTCTGTACTCAAATATAGTAAGGGCAAATATTAATAGAGCACAAATGCGCACGATCACTTACCGGGCAAAACTCTCTTGATAGCAGGAATAACATGCTCCGTTATGCGCTCGTAGACATATTTCGTCATGTCGGCGGGAGTCGTGACTGGGGTGCTCTTCGGCGGGATTTTGCTGTTGCGGACGGCCAGCTTGGTCTCCACGACAGGCCACAGACCCACCATGCCGTCAAATGTTTGGCATCGTACCGCGGACGTGCCACCGCCACCAAAAACATAACCTTTGTGCGATGGTTTTTGTTCTTAGTGACAGCGCGCGGGGCAGTCTCATGACCGATAAGGTATTGCGTGTTGCGGTTGCGGTGCACGTAGAACCATTTTCGTCAACATGCACAACGTTTTGCATGCCAACGGATGCTTATCCGCGCTCACCTAATTGACAGAATAGCCTGCATACAGGAAGCTTCTTCACGAGTGTACGCGCAGACTAGAAATGCTTCGTCATGATCTCAGGCGTGAGCAGCGGCGTTGGCACCACGGTGACTCGCTCAAGCACGCTCCGCTCTTTTAAGAGCTGGGTGTGCAGGATACCCGTCGAAGCTGTGAGCCCATGCAGCGTAGTCCGACTGTCCACTGGAGCCGCCCCGATCTTGGCCTTGAGATCCCCTTCCGTGAAGGCACGAGGATGGCCGCGGTTGCTACGCCGCGGCACGGCAATAGTAGCACGGTCACGCCACAACTTGTGCACGGTGTTGCGATGATGACCAAAGCGGGCTGCTGCCTCGGATGTAACCCCCCGTCGAAGCTTTCCACAGGGGTCACGTCCGAGAGGGCCAGCACGATCTCCAACCTTACTGACAGCGGTAGATCCTTGGGGTTGGGTGAGCGGGGCATGCTGCTTACTGGGAGAGCAAATTGTGTTGTGAAGCTGCACTTAGCACGAGTTTTGGCACGGGTTTTGGCGCCCCATGCTCCTCCAACAGAATTGTTGGCCAGCCAACATATCAAAACGTCTAATTTTGACCAATAAATCTGCGATTACCGTTATGTGGACACACCAGCGTTGAAGTGATCAGTGCTTTTCGGACTGGAGGTAGTATTCAACAAGACTTGCCCTCCCGTCCGGAGAGACAACTGACCACTAAAGTGATATTCACATAAGACCAAGCCAAATTTTTGTCTGCCCTACCGAAAATATTTGAATCCTAAACATCTACAAGAGTCACCATCAAGTCTGCGTGTGTGTGTGTCAGGCGGTGCGTAACATGGGTACATGGGCCGCCGAGCGCAGTGATAGCGGCACCCCATTGGCTGCCTTGGACGCCGGAGGCGACCCCTCATTGGCCCTAAAGCTGCCGAGCGCAGCGAAGTTGGCCCCCGTCGCCGAAGGCGGCCCCACCGGTCGATATAGCGGGTCCGCAGGGCCCGCCCTTCATCGGACTCACTATCATAGCACTGCGAGTGCCACAGGAAGTGGCTGAGTGTGATCAAATCATTCCCCTCTGTCAGCGTCAGACCCAGAGGGCTCTCGCGGGAACTACCGGTATTCCAAGGTCGACTTTACAGCACCATCTTGATGACGGTGTTCTTCGTCGTGCTGGCTCGCGTGTGAAGTCTATAGTGACCGATGCCCACAAGACTCGGCGCATTCAGTGGGCGATGGCGTATGTTGATATGATCCTAGGTATTGTAATATGTAATTAACTGACTTTGGCTACCACTCTGAGTTAATTCTGTGAGTGCTGTATTTATTTTAGGTGCCCAGTTCTATCGAATGCATCATATGAATGATACAGTGCATATAGATGAGAAGTGCTTAGCCGAGTTCTTGTCCTTGACAGGGAAAACTGCAGTCAGATGATACGGCTCGATTATCGTACTCATCATGCCCGTGTAGCCATCCCGCGACATCGTCTCCATCGGTTCCACATAGTCGATAGCTATTAGCACTTCTCCACGCTTGAGGTCACGTGACTTCTTCGCACACTGGCCAGTTTCCCAGCCGCACAAGACTCACAAGGAAGCAGCTGTGAGCTACGGGTTGTCACATCGCCGGCCTTAAGTACCAGCTTCAGATCCCCAGCATTCAGATGTCCCATCTGGCAGCCAAGTCGTCCGGTTGATTTCCAGACGCGTATCCCACCTCAGCAAAATTGCCTGTGCTGTGTGCCGACACTATGTACAGCCACATGTAGCAACCAGCTTATCATGTCCGCTGGTGATCGCACAGTGCTCACGAGTGAAGGTGATCGTGAGTCCAGCCGCCCCAACCTTGCTCAATCTTACGAGGTTGCGCTGAAGACTAGGAACGTACAGCGCGTTGTCCAGCGTGCAAGTGCCACCAGAGACCAGAGGTAGACTTACCGTTCCGCGATGCGTCCCGCTTAGCTTCAGTCGTGACCACAATGTCACTAGTCATCTTGATCAGATCATTTAGCAGATCACGCGACCCCGTCATGTGACTGGATGATCCCGAGTCGATGATCCAGTCAGCTATCGCTGACTCCGCAATTGAGCTAACTTGGAAGACAAAGCCGCTCTCTGCATCTTCATTGCCGTCTTGGTCAGATGTAGCAGCATGACCAGAGACAACACCAAGCCGCTTGGACTTGCACTCGTTCTTTTAGTGACCGTACTTACCACAGTTGATGCACTTGCCCTTCATCATGCCTGACTTTCCGTGCGCAGTCGCCGTAAAGGCATTACCACCTCGCACAGTCTGCGTTCCACCGCGCTTTGCTCGTTGGGTTTGCGTCGTGCGGCTCCTGGCTTCGACAGCCGCCTCGTTGAGCAATTCCTCCATCCAAGCACACGTTTCCAGTGAGCCGATGTAGCCGTTCCAATCAGGACCAAGGCTTTGCAGGAAGTAGCTCTTCTTCTCAGCATCGGTCAGAGACACTTTGTAGCACTCCAACTCAGTCAGCATCAGGCAAGTCTGGCGGACGTGCTCCAGTTTGTCACCGCCAACATCGATGTAGAGCGGCATATACTCTCGCTTGAGAACCCCGACGGTCGTGTCACACACGTGGCGATGCGTCTTCTGCAGCGCCACCAACATGACCTTCGGGTGCTGAAGGTCTGCAACCAGCGCAGCTTGGTCATCCACCAGCGTCGACAGGATGATGGTAATGACCAGCTTCTGCTGCAGTTCCGGTTGGTGCAGCGGTCGCTCCTGCTGCCGTAACGGGTGAGAAGTTTCTGCGTGCCCAAAACGATGCCCAAAGTGCCCAAAAGTACCCAAAAGTGCCCAAATATTAATGTAAAATCTCGCGAATTAGATAAAACCATAGTGCTTTATTTAACTTGTACAATTAAAGTGTTGACATAATTCCACTAATTGTTTTGCCTAGCCTGCAACGCTAACGGGCGAGGGCGAGCGAACGCGAGCGCAAGCCTCACTCAATGTATTCACTGGTCACCAACACCCGCCGATTAGGCGTGACTTGTCTGTGCGAGCGAGCGTAGCGAGCGCTGCAACCCGATACTTTTTTTTCTAGACACTGCGCCTGGCCGCCGAGCGAAGCGAGAGAGGGACGCCCCCGCCGAGGTGCTGTCGCTAAGTCCGCAGGCGAGAGCCAACGCGCGAGTATCCTACTGAGCTATTTCGTGAACACATAGGTTTCTTAAATCGTAGCAATGAGATGCTAAACCTTTGGGCACTTTTGGGCACTTCGGGCAACGTTTTGGGTACGAAAAAAAAACGACGCCCCGTAACAGCCGTTCGGCTTGGCCGGACTCCACGTTCTCAAGTTGCAGCGAGGTCAGTGCGGGCTTCAGCACAGCGCTCCACACGTCCTTCACCTCCAGATAAAGCCGGAGTTGCCGCGCCCAGACGCGGTAGCCGGTCCCGTCGAACTTGCGGAGCTTGGTCGTGAAGGCGGTCGTGGTGGTGTTGGCACTCATAACCAGTCGATTTGGTAGGAAGTTTGGAGGCGGTTGAGGTGAAGCCGGTGAATCGAAGAGTGAATAAGATTGAATGTTATGCAAAGCTCCGTGAGCGACTACCTCCTGCCCTATTGGCCTTACCTGTAGTCCTCGAGGTATCGTGTCCAGTGTGCTGTCATGTCCAACCTTGAAGTAGCCAAGATAATGATAGGTAGACTGTTGCGCTGCTCGGCTAACGCATGATGGCGCGAGTCAAGTAGAACATGTGCCGTACCGTGCTTACAACGTAGCACGCTCCGACAAAAAGTGAACTACAAGGTCTCTCGCTCTATAGTGAGTGAATGACCCGTGAGTATTTGCCATCAACACGAGGTAATTGCACCGAACGACTCTGCTGTTCTTGTGCTCGTCCCAAGGACGACACCCCTTTCCATTCAAGTCTTTCAAATCAGATTCTGTAAGCTCACAGGCTGTTAACGTGAGGTGTCATTGATGCGTTCGTTGACGTGGATCTCACTTTTGCATTGTTTCTTCATTTGTTGCAGTAAAATCCGCATCGGTTTCGACGAAAGCAATGAGTCCATGGGCGCAGTGTGATATGCTGGAGATGGAGCTGTTAGGGTGAGATCGCTGAAGCATCGTGTGCACCCCCGCATCACGGCCATGTCGTAAGTCAGCTTGATACCGCATTTGCTGAACAACCAAGAGATAGTTTAAATCAGGCAGGCCATATAGGGTGCGCACCATACTGCTAAACTTTTTTTACTTTTCAACTGCTAAGGATACGCACGAGATTGGCAGGGCCATCACGAAATCGTCTGCCAAGTGGAGCATCTGCACGTCCGTGTAATTTGGTGCCTCCGCTACGACATTCAATTCTAAGGTGACCCCCCAAGGGCCCGGCGCTAGTCGTCTGATAGGTCGCACAAGCCGTTCACTGCGAAGGGACAGCTAATCGTGCTCGGGAATTATGTGGTGATAGGGAGACTTCACTACAAAGCAAAACAAGGCATACATCTTGATTGTGGTGTTTCTGTATTTCCTTAAAGTCCTATTCTGGCTTGTTTCAGCTTCTTAATTTGTTTTTTTTCTCAGGGATGTTTCATTCGAGGGCAGGTCAACCGGGGCAAATTTCCACTGTAATAACTTATATTTGATATGAATAATACAGCTTCACACATATTAAATTTGCCTCACCACACCACGGCCACCATGTAAGCCGGCACCACCAAGTCCGGCAGCCCCAGCACCGCCAAGACCACCAAACACCTTCACCCTAAGCAGAAGGAAGACGGTGAGGTGGCGGTGGAGACGGCGTACGCTTTGGTCAAGACGCCTCCACCTCGGTCTACGCTACCGAGACAGCTGAGTTATTGATGCCGCTGTTGTTGTCGACGATGATGATGATGGTGGTAAAGCACAGTGAAGGTCATTGGCGCTGTCAAAAAGCGCCCAGAAAATCTGCTACGGTATTTCTCGAATGCAAGTAGAAGTTTGCCTGTAGTTTGTGGCTTACCAAGTATTGGTTTAGGTGGATGTATCAGAACAATGAAGACCCAAGCATATTGATCAAGAGACATTATCTGATAATTCTGATTGAGGTTTGTTAACCCTTTTGCAATGAAAGGAGGCATTTTGCTTCCTTTAACTGTTCTTCAAGTGAAGTACCCGTATGTAACCACGTTAAAGGAAGCAAAATGCCTCCTTTAAGCGACTTCAAGCACAGAGTCACGCAATTATTTTCATAGTCGTAACAGAAAAGTACAGAACCACGGCACTTTTTTTCATAAAGTAACTACAAATCCTAAATGGAAGATTTAAAGGCTGCCCATCACATACCTTAAAGGTAGCAAAATGCCTCCTTTAAGAAATATCGACTTCGATTTGTATACTATAGCTTAGCCGAGTGGCTCACGAAAGGGTTAAAACACCTTGATGTTGGTTATCGACGGGAGCAGTGATGAGAAAGTAGGAAAAATAGACCATCTAAGAAGCTGAAAATGAAACACGACCGAAGAGTTTTTCTGAAACCTATCAGCATCAGTCGTATTGCGTGCACAATCTTCGAATGGCGTTGGGCGCAGAGGGCCTCAACAAAACTGTGTGCGATCGATTGGTACTCGCTCGGGACACAGTGCGCACGGAGGGAGCGCTGGGAGATTCGTGGCCACGTTACGGAGCGTTTTGGGTGTGGCCGACAGAATATGGCAGCAGGAACCAACCATGATCTAGCAGCCCAACGACGAGATTCATCTGCTGATAAAACATAATTAATATTCCGCGTTCTATACAAGCGTTGCAATTGCTCAATAAAAAATATAATTAATCTGTGGTGTTGCTAAGCACGTCACAAGCGTGTCATAAAATATATAATTAATCGGCGCTGTTGAGCTTAGCACCCCCACTGAAATGTGCCATTTCCCATTTTGCTCGCATGACAGCACGTTTATATGTACACGTACAGTACTGCATCCATGCAGGCGAGTTTGAAGCTAACCTTCCTTTTGCGCGTTGCTACAGACTAGATATGGCTGGTTGCGGAAAGGAAACCAAGGGCGTCGGAAAGAGAGGATCTAAGCCGCATCGCTTCATCCTGCGTGATAACATTCAGGGCATTCCTAGATCGTATATTCGTCGACTAGTTCGGCGTGCTGGGGTTATCCGCCTGTCAGCTCTGGTTTATGATGAAACTCGTGCTATCCTCAAAGTTTTTGTGAGTGGCCTAGTGCGTGATGCTGTGGTTTACACAGATTACGCAAACCGAAAGACAGTGAGCTCCAAGGATGTTGTCTACGCGTTGGAGCGCCAAGGGCGCACTATTTACGGTTTTGGTTAGTGATACCTCTAGTCACTAGAGTCTAGTGGTAGTTCTCAAACGCAAAATGGAGATAAACACGAAATCTGCTAAGATCCTACGAAATGCGTTTTATCCCCCGAGACGCTCCGGCCCGGGTAAGCTATTAAACCTTTTGGGGACCCCACTTAGCCCCGGTGACGCACCGATATATCGGTACCCAACTGCCCACGCAATTGAAACGTTTGGCGGTAACCCGAGTTACCACCAGCTGGGAAAACTACTGGTAATTTTGTCGGTAAGTAAATTGTCTTGGCTCAAAGAAGACTTCTGAACCAAATTTAAAAAACTGCAATATGATGGATGGTGGTAGACCAGGAACTGTTGTGTGTGATCGAACATTAACGTCATTTTGCTGATGAAGATTGCATCTTTTTCTCTGAGAGTCTTTTAATTGGATGGCACGGTAGGTCGACGCTGCGAATCGAGGTTCTCAAATAGTGCAAAATACATGTCTAAATAGCTCCGCGGTAAATGCTTTTGAACGACGTTGCCAGGCTCAATCATTACCGGAGGTCGTTTCTTGTGTGCCCCCACCATGATGGCGGCGACTCTTTGCTAAATTTTTCATCTGTTGAAATGAAATGAAAACTGTTGCTCAACCTAAAATATATAATTCCGCTCGTCCTCAGTTTTTTTGCGGTAATCCGGGTTACGGTCAAAGGTTTAATTATTAAACCTTCTGGGACCCCGCTTAGCCTCCGGTAGCACACCGGTATATCGGTTACGTCCCATGAGTGTAATCCTCGTTGGGCTGGGCTGTAAGCACTTCGTTGCTTCTTATCCCAGAACTAGAGGGTTGGGCTGGTAGCGCTGGTCATACAGCATTCGTCGGCACTGGAGGGAGACTCGGCGTGATCAGGCTTGTGGCCTGGGGATGCTGGTTAAGCCCACGGAGCGCCGTCACCACAGATGCCATGGATGTGCAGGAAGAGGTCACCTTCCTGTTTTAAAGTGGTTAAGTCCACGATCACATGGTCAGACTAAGAAGTGACTTGAGAGGACCCTAACTTTAACGGAAGCATTGATGCACGTGTAAAGTGGAAGGTGGTTGCTACGCTTACGGTTTGTCGGTCTGGACACGGCGCTGGAGGGAGACTCGGCGTGGCCAGGCTTGCGGCCTGGGGATGCTGGCTACGAACTTCTTGGGCGAGTCGCTCATCAAGTACTGGCCCGATGCCTTGTTGAGCTCCTGGTCCTCGCAGAAGCCGGGGAGGATCGTGTCGACGGCCATCTCGTACACTCCGACCAGCGTAGATGCCACGAACCAGCCCAGCAGCAGCGCCAGTAGGATGAGCGCCAGAGGGGACGACAACTCGTGGGCTCCTCCCACGCCGTAGTCGGCGCTCTTCTTCTCCAAGTAGGCGAACATGGCGATGGCGCAGCTCGGTGCGACGGTCGCTTTGCCGGCGCCTACGAGCAGGAACGTCACGGTGGAGATGACGCCTACTTGCGCGATGTTGCCCAGCAAGATCTTGAACGCGTCCTTCGTCGACGAGCACAAGCTATGACCCTTCATGGCGATGACGATGTACGCGTTCTTGGATGAGAAGGGGGGCACTTCACCAGACACCATGAGCAGCACTGAACGACTTTCATCACGACCTTTAGCACCAGATTCGACCTCTGTAGGGTGGCCCAAGTACAACAACGCAGCGCGGATGAACTGGACTACCGCGACGATGAAAGCGCGGAAGGTCAGTGAGCACAAGTGGTAGTTCTTGAAAGACTCGAGCACGGGGGAGTGCCTCATTTCCTGTTACGTTTTAATAAAAAATGCAACTGCGCATCTCCTGCGCCTGCTTCGCAGCCACAGTATCGGCGTGACACATTCAATCGCGGAACCACCCACGGATTTTCTAGGAAATTTCCGTAGGGGAGAGTTCCCGGAATTCCGAACCAAAAAGGTCAATTTCATTTAAAGCACTATCAATCAATCTAGCGGACAGACTTGGGCCGCCACCACCACCTCCGTCTTGCTTTTTCGGTCGCCGCAGCAGCCCTCTTCCGTACTCACGGCAAAACCTCCGCTGCTGTGGTGCCGAAGAAGCTAGACTCACCTCGGTACGGAACCAGATCCACAGCTGTTCGCCACTATCTACGCCGCTCACTACTAGTCGACAACCTCAAACTACGTCAACCTGATGCTATCGTAGGCACTGTAGCGGTATGCGTATTTATTTTACTAGAGGCAGCGATCTCATCTTTACCAGTGCTACTAGCATACAACACGTTAGAACTTTCGCTTGAGTCTATATTACACTACACCACAAAACCCACACGCAAAACCGAGGTTCAAACCAGAGGTTTGAACCCAGGCCCGGCATCATCGTACTTAACGTTTTCCTGTTATCTCTGGAATCGTATATCCTACTCAAATAGTTGGCTATTTTAACGCGAATGCCTCTATTTTCCTGTGGATTTTGAGAGAGCATGCGATTTCTGACTATTTAACTTGAAGTTTGTATACTTTTGTTTCTGTGTGCCACATATGGCGTGCGCTGTACGTACACTTCGTAACCGAAGGCACTACCATTATAGCCCTACTACCTAAATCGGGCCTGAGTTACAAATCGGGCCCGACATATCGGATCTCGAACCGTCCGTTTGGTCAAAATAGATGAAAACCACAATAGACATTTTTTGCTCATGTATTTTACCGATTCTGAAGCCTCCTCAAACATTCGTAAATTGTAAAATAGACAACGACACTTTTTGCTCACGTATATTCAGTTAAATTCGAATATCAATTTACGACAGGGATCTCGACAAAGGGAAACTAAAGGTAAGGCACGAAAGGTAAGGCCAAGCAGTCGGACGACGTTCTTGTGCTGAAGCTTGCGCGACTCCCGCAGCATCACACTGATGCGAGCAACCACAATTGCAATCAGAAGCAGCGACATTCTTTCCGCTTGTCTTCAACGTCGCTTTGATGCCGGAGAAAATCTGATTATGTCAGCGCGAACACAGATCGATAAAAATTGGGTTTTACAGGGAAATCATAATGAGCGACCCTCCCCAAATAGCCGCGAAAATGCAATTTTGCGTAATTGCAGCAGCTAGCACGAACACGACCTTACTTTTTTGCGATTGTTCCACAACAGCGCTAGCTTTCTCGATTCTGCTAGCTGTATGTATTTTATATTGCTCTACGACAATTCCTAGGCTAGCTGTAAATTGCATGGCATGGAAAGGATGTTAGCATTCAAAATGAATTGGATGCCTTCAAATACTGCTGCACGGACAGACGTCATTCACTAGATCCACGACAAGCTTCGATATGAAACACCGGATAGTCTCCGCGGGAAGCAATTCCCAATACACGGAAAGCACCTTGGAATTGCTGCAGCTCGCAGTGCAGGGTAGGGGGCTCTATGAACGTGTCAAACTGCTTTTGGAGTGTCAGGCTCATCGTTTCGTTGTTAAAAGCTGGATCACGATGCCAGTTTTGGTGATTTGCCCAGTATCGGTAGGTACAAGTAGCGCATGGCGGCTCTGAAAATCCAATTTTCAGGTGCGGCTATGATTCCGGTACGCACTGTACAGTGTTATTTGTTGGCTGGGAGCACCATCGTACCACAGTAAATCATTATGATACGACGCTGTTACCAAATATCCAGAGCTTCCCGGGCCAAGCACGGCATTAGTTAGTATGAGTACCAGTCACAGGATCCACAAAATTAAGCGTATGATTTACCCAACTGTGGGAGTACCTCGTACTCAACAGAGAACGATTATTCTCAAGCGTGTGTTGCTTGTTCCCACGTTCGCATACGTACGTAGCAAACATGTCCGACATGATATGGGTGCTACACGTTACAAAATGGTATGGTTAGAAACGTTTTGTAGCCATACCATGTTCTGATAGAGACGTACCGTGGTTCGATAAACCGCTTAAAAATCGGCAGCAGGGTCTCCTTCGTGCGCTTGTCGTAGACGACTCGACCAAACCACCGCCTGTGCCTCGCTCCACGCCACCGAAGAGCCAGAACTCTTCGTAGTGGCGTCCGCGGTTGTACTTGCGCTTCTTTGCCAGACTTGTCTCGTCAATCTCAACGACTTGGCCATCTCCCCCAATCTAGAGCAACACTCCCGCAACATTAGGTGAACTAGACGGTTTGGTGTACGACACATAGCTGCAAATTTATCTTGAAGTCAGCTTTTAGCAGCTCCTTCGAACGCGTGGAGTGGCAGTAAGCGAAGTACTCGTGAGCGGTGCGCACAGAGGCACCTGCCTGCTCTGCTGCTTGATCGTGAGGCAGCCGCATGCACCATGCGAGGAGTAGTCGCACCGCGCTGCAAAGCTTGATCTTGGCCTCGTTGAAGAACGAGTTGGTCAACAACCCGCGGGAGACTTCCTTCCCGCTCACATGCTGCGTACGGCGACAGCACCGCCAGCGCTTGCGCGTGGGAGCAAGTCGCATGGAGCCGTGGCACTGGGGGCAAAGCTTCTCCTTGTCGATCAGCCCCACCGATATGCACCACTTAACGCAGAGAGCCTCGTTGCAGGTGACCTTCATCACCTTGTCCATTGCGAAGAGGCCCTCGTCTTTCACATGGTACATATACGGAGAGGGGGAGGCCATGGCAGTAAGGGAGGTCGGGAGGGGTGGGGGGGGCTTGGGTATGCGCGCGCGAATTCGTAAATGATAGTGTTTTTTTGTGTGGTGGCGCCAGTGTGGCTGCCTTGTAAAAGCGGGCTCAAAATGTTCGTGTCATACTCACACCGAGATATTTTTTTTTTCGCGTGCAGGTGGTTTGTGCGCGAAAGCGGGCTTGTTTTGTCAGGAGACTGGCAGTACGCCGAACTTCTAGCGGTTCATGTGGTGTACATATTTCAATTTACGCATGATACCTTTTAGAAGTATTCCAGATTTTGTTTTGGTATTTCAGATTTCGAAAGCGGGCCTGTTCTTCAGGAGAGCCGGCGTTTGCCTTTTGTGCCTGCGCTACAACAAGAACAACAGGGGAACTCTGAATGCCGGTCTCTCGAAACTGCGCAGTACGTGCTGTACTTGCCGCTTTTGAACAGCTACATGTACTTTGGGGTGGAGATTTAAACCGACAATACAGCTAACAATCCCCGATTCAGCTACGACGTACACACCAGGAGTACGCAGTAGTCTTGCTGATCTCGGTAGCCTGTGGTTTCTTCTGCTGTGAGTGTGCGACGTTCATGTAGATCTAGGGGTCCACGTGTGCCTCCGCCGTGAGTGTGAGATTAGGTCTAATGGGTACCTTTAAGCAGTTTGGGACCATAAGCGCAAAAACCTTTATTATATTATATATAGCATATAACTGTTGCATGTGATATCAGAGGTATATCATAATAAGTGATCGCACTTCTCGTCGCGATCGATGTTTGAACGGAAGTGATTTTCACCCGCAACATGTGTTTGAAAACGCGTAAAATACGTGGGCAAAAGATGTCAACCCACTTACGTTTCACAATTCGGGGTTATCTGCTTGGCCAGTTTAATTCCTCGAAGGAGTCGTTAAGTTGTTAACTAAGTGGCATCAATGTGCCTCACTGAACGAAACAAGTCATAGCGTCGGCAGGGCTAGTTGAATACAGATTCCTTGCGGTCCTGTCATGAACTCACTCAACACAAACTTCGACCTTATTGGAATCGCCGTTCGGACAGTCTGGGGCGCGAATTCACATCCTCGAGCGTCGGACTAGCGAAGAGTCCCAATTCACTCGGGATGCATCCACAGAGCTACGCCGTCCGAGACTGGGCGCGCCCACGAGCACAGATTTGTGTCTCTGGGTCCACAGCGTTTCCTGGCTAGATCAGCATTGCCCGGAATGTGCCCATACGTTTGATGCAGTCATCATCCACCCAAAAAACACGACTTGAACTTCTGCCCTTTAACTTATTACGACAATCCTGAGGTTCGTGCAGCCCGCCCAGCAATCCAAAAGTATAGCGCCGTTCAGTAGGATCGTTGTGATAGTTGCCCTGGTTGATGTTTCCGGTTCAACATGGCAATTTCTGCGGGGCGAAGCTGCTGTACGAGCGTTAAGCACGACTGGCACACAACGACCCGGTGATCTTTCAGTCTCCCGCTGCTCTTGTCAGTTTCCTTGAGTGTTCGCTCCACGCGACAGTCTGAGCATACCGACGACGCACACAATAAGCAGAGCCACGAGCTCTTGTCCACGTGGGTAATAGTGGCGAATCTCCTCATCACGCTCGGCCTTTCGAAGCACCGCTTACAGGCACTCCCACTAGACAACGACGTTCGCTCCTGGTCCTTCCGGTGCTCCAACCCGCGGATGGCGATACACCACTGCAGCTTCTTCATCTCGGCGAGCTGTGGGGCGTCCCAGAACCTGAGCATCGCTTTCCACGTGAAGCCGACGACCACTTTGTCGAGAATGGCGCCTTGCGTCTCGACGTACGTGGACACGTAGACGTCCACGACGCCAGGCTCCTGCTGCTTGAAAAGCGCGGCGTACATGACGTTGCCGCGTTCGGCGGTCCCAGGCAGAGGCGGGCACTGGGAGAACTCTATCGGCTGCACCACCTCGTAGCCGAAGCGGTCGCCATTGGCTCGCGTCATGGTGCCCGTCGACGTGAGCGTCAAGAGGTCTCGCGGCCGCACCACCGACTTGAGTGGCCAGCTCTGCTCGTACATGAGCCACGTGACGCCGAGGAATCGGAACGGGTCCACGTCGGTGGGACCCAAGAGCTCGGCCAAGACTGCGCTGTCTGCGATGCGGTTCGTGAGCATCTCGGTGCGGGATCTGATGCTGTTGGCGTCCAGCGCCTTGAGACCGAGCATGACTTCGTCCAGCTCGCCTCGAATCGTCCCGGCCGTGAGGATCACCACCGGGTGCTCCCAGTCCACGCCGAGGCTGCTGTCGTCCCGATGCGCGCTGCTGTCGCGCTCCACGTAGAGGGACGCGTCGGCCTGCGTCTTGAGCAGCTTCCAGCGACTGCTGTCCAGCTTCGAGTGGTGCGCAGGCGTTGAGGACCGGCCCTTCTCATCCCGGTCGTCGTAGCCGCGCAGCGTCCGGTCCAGAAGTCGGAAGGCGCGGTCGTAGCAGTCCTGCTCCTCCGCGTCCGTCAGCTCCAAGCGGCGAGGAGGCATCGCGCCTGCGGGGGATTGTCCAGTTGTGGCCTCGATCAATCGATCGACTAGGGCGACTGTCTCATCCATCGATCCATCGCAGAGCAAAGCCTGGCACAGTATCCGCTCCTACACACTCCTACACACAGTGTACGTGTGCATGTTCATGTAGTGTGCCGCGCTATTTCAGCGAGCGTCTGCGTGGGTGGACTGTGTGTTGAGGCTGCTGTTCATCGCCCCACGTCGGCCATGTTTGGCCACGTCTGACACGTCTCGAAAATACTCGACGCGGGTAGCGCTTATTTGGGCGCCTGGAGCTTCGAGCGGTCGGCTGGGAATATCCGCAGCACTTCTCAATCCGCCATGGACTCGCTCTGCGTGGTCCGCCCCCTGGCCGACGCCATCTACGGGCGCGTGGTGCTGGTG
>JAHQIV010000132.1:0-33193 GCA_030463285.1 Phytophthora europaea | reverse complement strand
CGCGGCGGCCGCGGGTGCTCGCGCGCAGAAGCTGCGAGTCTTTTACTTCGAGACTCAAATTTTAGCGACGGCGACCGACGAATTAGCGGCTAATTCGCCACCTGTGAGAACTAATACCACTAATTCGTCGGCAGCGATCCGCCGCCACGCAGCGCAGGACCAAGACGCAGCGGCCACCACAGCCCGAGACTGGAGACGACGCGCCGAGCTGCAGGCCATGGACCTGGAAGACGTGCAGGTCCCGAGTCTCGTGGTTAACGGAGCCGGTGGAGTACCTGTGAATTTTAATTTTTCATTAAATTCCAGAACCATGCAGCAGATGCGCTCCCGCATCGACCGACGTCGACTCCGCCGCAGCAACGAAAGGAAAAAGTTCAACCACAAAATCGCAGTAGGGTTCCTACTGGACGACGCTGAGCAGAAATTTGCAGCTTCGGACAAAATTTCCACGTCTTTTTCGCTTTTCCCCAGATCTAGCGGCTTCCTGGAAGCCAGAATGTCACGTCGGGCGGTGAAGCAGTTGATGCAGAGGATTCTGCCCGATGTGACGGCCAGTGCGGAGTCTGGATCCTCATCAGAGGAGGAGGAAGACGGGGGAGAGCAGAAGAGTAGCAAGACGTACCCTGCAACTTTGCACACAGATTTGGGAGAAGCGGTCAACTCGCTGGCCTACGTGGGCAAAACAGGGCGCGTGGTCTCTCATGGCCGCGTGTTCTTGCAGTGCGAACGATACGGAGCTGGAGATGTGGTCGGGTGTGGCGTGTTGCTGGACAGCAATACGTTCTTTTTTACGTTGAATGGGAAGCTGATGGGCATGCTGGCCGCTAGAGATGTGTACGACCTGGACGATTTTGTACAAGTTGAAGAGTCTGACGAGGAAGAAGAGGGTGAGGACGAGAACGAAGAGAGTGGAGAAGAAGACGGTGAAGACGGCGCTGCAGTAGAGGAAGACAGAGGCATGGGCGTCCGGCTGGAAAGGATTAATGACGTCGAGATGGAAGATATTGATGGTCATCACGAAGATGAGAAGGCACTGTATGCGTCCGTGAGTCTTCACGGTGCTGGTGAATGTGTGCATGCAGTATTTGAGCCTGATGAATTCCAGTTTGATTTAGCGGAATTTGAGCTGCGGATCCGGAAGGACCGACAATGTGGACTGCTTACAGAGCGCGCAAAGCGCAGCGAAAATGTTCCTTCTAGTGACATTGAACAGTCTGACTGCAAAGATGAGGTTGCGATGAACGAGTTGGTTCAAGATTTCTTCTTGCACTACGGTTATGAGAGTGCGTACAAGGCCTTCGAGTCAGCTCTCACGCCAGCAAAGCGTCCCCGACTGTCCTCGGGCGCGATGGATATGGACGGTGATGATGAAGCCGAAGCAAGTACTGTGACTCTGGGTGTGAGCAGCGTCGAAGATATGGAGGACGAAGCTAAAAGCGAGGATGTAGATTTTGGAGAAGTGCAATCAAGCTTGTACCCTCCACAGAAACAGCAGATGCGCGAGTCTTTGAGATTACGTCACGAGGTGCGTGAGCACATTTGTTGCTTCAGGACAGCACAAGCGCTGGTTGTGCTGGAGCAACATGCAGCAGCACTCATGAAGAATGGGACAGGTTCTAGGTCCCGGCGCTTTCGAAAGCTCATGCTGTACTGTCGAATCCTCTGCGTCATCGACATTTTGACCCTCGACATCGATGTAAATTCTGGTCCCCCGCTGACAGCCAATGGTGCAATAACTCCTCGGAATGGATGGAATCCGGAGTCGGCAATCGAGTTCGCACGACAAGTTTTGGGGCCTTCTTCCGCAATCGCAGCAAATGGCAAGCGGAAACGACAACAAGTCAGTAATGGAGTGCACAAGATGCGTGACGGCACCGACGACGTTGCACTTGCCATGAGTCTGCTGCTGTACGATTTGCGCGAAAGTATACCGGAGACGAGTCGTGCACGTAAATTCCTGACGCCCGAGTTTCGTGAGTCGGTCGCTGACCAGCTGAACAGCTTGTTACTCGTGAGCGAGGATTCTGCTACGGCACCTCCGCGAGTATCAGCTCTTGAAGCGTTCATGAAGGACCTGGAAAGTCTGCAGAAAGAGTGTTTGCACCAAGGCTGTCGTGTATATCCAGAGAGTGCTGCAACCGCAACTAATTGCAAATGCAAAACTTCGTCGCGCCGGCGACGAGCTTCTGTATGCTCAAGTTCGGATGATTCGTCATCGTCTCAGTCACAAAGTGAACAGGATGACAGATTAGATGATGATGATGATGACGGTGAGTGACGAAGTTGCCTTAGATTGCTGGTGAATTGCCTTAGATTGCTGGTGAAGTATGATGGACTGAAGCGACCGGTATCTAGCTGTACTTGAAGTAGTTCTATACGTTAACCTAAGATAAAGGAGGGTTGTCACTGACCGATGAACCTTTACACCGCCACGTCCCATTACACCCCGAAGACCAAGCTACGTCGAATTGACCGTGTGTACCGACGAGCTGATGGGGTCGGAAGATGAAGTCGAGTTTGCCGCTTTGAAAAAGCACGTTTTGCAGGTCTTGATCAACGCTGGACTGAAGGCTTTGCTGGACGAGCTACGTAAGATTCAACAAGGTCCCAACGGCCGAGAGCTACTCCATAGACTCGCTCGCTCCTGCGTTGAGTGTGGCATAACTCTGCTGCACGAAGCTGCAGAGCTAGTCGGAGTTCCGCTGATGGGTTACCTTGGTGTTCTTGGGTCCGAACTTTACTCCAGAGAAGAGTTCTCCCGTCGGTTTGCAGAGGGAGAAGCGCTGGCGTTGACCGTGTGCCGCCTCTTGGTCGATGAGGCTGGTGCCGATGTGAACTTCCGAGCGGATGGCAATATGGCGGAAGAAACTGCTCTCGAGCGGACAATTGTTCAAGGCTGCGAGCCCATCGCCAAGTTTCTGCTGGAGCGTGGCGCCGATAATCAGTCGAGAGTGGACGCGTTGTGGTATGCAGCGTACTTTGCAGACCACAGCATGCTTAAACTTCTGCTTGAGAATGGTGCTAATGTCAACGACGTGGATGGCAACACGGCTTTGACGAACGCTGCGAAGAAGAGAGACTTGTTGACGGTGGAAAGGCTGATGGCGGCCCGGATCGATATCAACCGACGTGACGCGTCTGGAAAGACAGCGGCTGAAGTAGCTCTGTCTGAGGGCTGGGATGATGGGGCGGAAATACTCACGGCTGAGGTAACGTTTTACGCTACGGGTATGTTGTGGGAAATACAGTGATCTCATTTAACATGTTTTTATTTTCTTTTTACGGCGCTAGAATCAACAGCGCTTAATGCAGGAGGCCGAAAATGCTCTGTTGGACTGACATGCCGTTTGGAGTGGGGGGTTGCGTTTTGATCGATAGTTTGTGAAGGAATTTTCAAGAAAAACTCGATCAAACACAGTAAGCACATGTAGTAAGGCCGGCCGTTGGCACGCTATGCAAGTCAGGCAGTTAGTTGGGGTGGCTTGACTTTGTAGTGACACAATAAACGGATGCATTGCTCTAATTACAAGACTAGCAGAAGAGGAAGGTGGGTTTCGAAGCCTTGGGCTGGCACATCCGCTTGGCACGCTTGTTGCCCACAATTCGCTGCATTCGCAGCAGATCGAGACGCGTGAACAATGCAATCGAAGACTTGCCGTCCGTGCTGTCTGCGAATCCGTCGTCGTTGTGTCCTGCCGAGCCACTGCTCGGCAACATGTTCATCATCTCCGCGTAGAAATCTCCCATCACAGGCAATCCGTACCAGATGAGCTGGTGCACGCCGCGGATTTGGTACTGATGGTAGAAGTGGAAGCGCTCCGTGTACAGCATCACGTGGCAGTGGCCGTGGAAGAACGTCGTACGCGCACGAGACACCTGCTTGCTCGTCGTGTACTCACAGCACTGCACACTGCGGATCAGCTTCTTGTTCATTGTGTCGTTGAAGAGGTTGCGCACGCGCACGTAGTCGAAGTACGAGGGGATAAAGATCAGCACGCGCTTCCGAGGGTGGTCCAGCAGCGGCTCAAACACGTGCTTCTTGAAGTAAGCAAAGCGCAGCTCTACCTCGTCCTTCGCAGTGAGACGGCCCGAGTGGTCCAGATCCACGCGCTGGAAGATCTGCTTCACCTGTGGCACTACGCGCGAGATAGAGGCCGAGCCATCAGCAGCATCGTAGCGGCGAACGTACTTGACAACTCCAGAAACGTTGCGGCACGTCTTGTTGACAAGCGCGTTGAGCGCGGGCTCCACGCCATGAGCGAACACGACAGTCTGTCGGAAGTACGAAGCGAGGAACGCCAAGTTCCACTCGCGGACGCGTGCAAAGTCTGCGTGGGGCGCCTCCTTCGGCTGCAAGTTGGTCGCACGCATTACAGTTCGCAAGTGCTCCAGGTTCTGCATAGCCATGAGACTAGCCGAGTCGACAATGCACACCTCGATAGTCGACAAAAAGTCGCTCGACAGCTTCACATCGTCACTGGCTTCGACTTCGTCAAGCAAAGCGACTTCATCACCAAGCTGCTGACGGAGTCCAAGCGGCGACGCGATGATAATATCGGCGTGGTGATACTCGCTGTAGAAACGCACTGCCTTGCGGGAGAATGACAGACCCAATTGGAAACAATCGTCGTTGTTGCCCTCGTCGAACACGCGCTGCCACTCCTTCTTGTCATCATCCTTAGAAAGTTCATCATCTTCATCGTCTTCGTCCTTCGCACTGCCGAACTCGCTCAAGAACCGGTCTTTGTTGTGGAAGGTGTCCACTGTCGCAGGCAGAAGCTCCAGTAGCTGTTTCACGAATGCCATCGCAGCACTGCGCAGAGGAAGCAACACGAGTACGCTCGCTCGACAGAAACCTTGATCGCGGTACTCCTTCTCCTCCTCCTCGTCTTGGTTCTCCGCCTTGCCAGAGTCGCGCTTCTTGATGCGCTCGTTGTTGCGCGTGACGGTATCACGGGCCTTGAGCACGTGGTTCAGCACGTGCATCGCGCTCAACTGACGCAGCGTCGCGGTGTTCTCGTACGTCTGACCAGCGAAGAAGACGTCCGTGTACGCCGACAACTGCTGCGACAGCGTGCGCTCCACCGAACCCTTAGGGAACACCGTCTCCGCATCCAGTCCGCGCTGCTTCCAGGTCGCGAACAGCCTCGACCGCACATAGGCCTTCTTGTTCTGCGCCTGCTCCGGCGTCGTGACAACTCCAGCCACGCCACTAACGTCCGCGTCCACGGCACTCCGGTACGTCACATCATACATTTCCTCCTCCTCCAACGCCGGGAGTTTCACCTTCGTAAACTTGCGAACCTGTGCGTCAAACTTGCGCGCGTCCTGCTCCGTGAACGAGCTCAACAAGTATCGTCGGCGGTAGGGGTCTTCCTGCTCCTCCTCTTCGTTCTCCAGCTGCGCTTCGTCGTCCTTCTCCATCGCCGCAACCTGCTCTTCATCTTCATGTCCCTCATCCTCCTGCTCCTCAGTCTCAATCTCTTCTGCTTCATCCCCCTCCTCCTCTTCTTCCTCCACAATCTCTTCACCATTCTCATCCACCAGCACCTCCTCATATTCTTCTTCTTCTTCTTCCTCCTCTTCTTCTCCCACCTCCGCTGGCTTAAACGTATTGACAAACTCATCGAACAGCGAGTTCTTCTTCTTGCCGTCCAGTGCGTCCTCTCCGTCGCTGTCACTGTCGCTGTCACTGGTCATTGTATGTTCATCTTCTCCTCCCACCTCTTGTGCCTCGTTCCCACTCCCGTCCTTGTAAATGGCGTTGGCCGTTCTCTCCCACGTCTCGTGGTATTGCTCGCGCTGCCAGCGCTTCTTGTCGTCCACGGAGGCCACGAACTTGCGCTCCTTAACGCGCTGCGCGATCTTTTTGGCCTTCCACTGGCCCATCATGGAGCCCTTGGAGCTGCCACGACGCGGCTTGGGCTCATTTTCACTCGAGACAGCGCCGCGTTTGGTCTTGGGCTCGGCGTCGTCCCACACATTGGCCTTGCGCTTGCGGCTGCCCTTCTTCTTGCCTCCTCCCTTGCGCGCGCCCATGCTGGTCAATGACTGCAACTGCTTGACCCTATTGCCGAAATGGCTGGCCGGAAACTTGCGGTGTTTTGATTGGTTGAAATAGGATTTGGAGGGACTTTCAGCCAATGAATGGGGTTATGTACCGAACACAAGCGACTTATTTTGGGGAGATGAGCTCTTCGCGCCCCCTCGTGGAAGATGGCTACATTGGTGACACATTGGGAGCGCGAGCGTGTTGAGGCGTTTGGGCCATGGGAACTATGGACGCCGCCGAAGCGAGGGAGATTGCGCAGTGTATGAGCGACGAAGAGGACCAGCAGAGGCAGGCGGCGAGGTTCCAGGCCCCCGAGGGCGAAGACGCCGAGACTTGGGCTCTGCAGTCCGTCGCGGGTGTGCTTCAACGAGTTCAAGAGGCTCCTGGAGACGAGTGCGTTGTGAGAGAGCTGCTGGATGGAGTCGTAGTGCTGATAAAATGTGTTGTGTGGTAATAGAGTGAGTGTGGAGGCGCTGGTGCGGCAGCTGGAGCGACTACCGAGAGAAGCGCGAGCGCACCAACTTGTGCGTCTGCTGCTCGACGCTCGAGAGGAGTCGATCCCAAAGGAGGCCGTGTTAGGGATTTGGGGGAAACTCGTTGCGGGAAATAAAGCGAAGAGCAAGTCGGCGGGTGGTCAGAAGTCGAGAGCAAAGAGCGCAGCTAATATCCCTATCATTCGAAGCCGATTGCTCGAGGTACAGCGCTAACGCATGATTGTGTTCTCTCCTGGCACTGAGTGTAAGTTTATGACGGTGCTTTCTCTTGTCTGGTGTAGTCCAAGCGGAAGCAGGCTGAGTGTGACCTTAAATTACTCCAGAACCGAATATCGCTGCTACAGGTGAGATTCGGGGGACCCGCTACTTTGAGCTCTAGGCCCAGATTTTAACGATACTGTCGGTATTCCCCAGCACGAAGAATCAAAGGCATGGAAGAAGATCGCGCAGACGAAGGATCGTGCTCAGGAAATCCTCGAAATGCGTTTGCAAAGCTTGCAACGTCAGGAAGAGAAGTCGATGCACGCTGTTGAGCGCGAACGCCAGTCTCGTTCGGCGCAAAAGAAGCAGCACAGCCTCAAAAAGGAATCTGTGATCAAGAAAAAGCATGCTGCGATTCAAGTGATCTCGAAGAAGTACCAGGATGTCGAACAGGTGAAGACTGAGAGCAAGCGGCTGAAGGCAGAGCGTGAAAGATTGCAATTGTTGCAAGTAGAGCGCGCAAGAGCAAAGCGGCAGACAATTCGAAGGCAAGAAGACGCTCTGAAAAAGAAGAAACTGTTGGATCGACAGCAAGTGGACGAAGAAGCAGCGTTGCGGTTGATGAAGAAAGCCATTGCGGAGGAGCGACAGATCCGGGAACACCGTAAAAAGGTGCAAGAGATGGAAGAGGCAGAACGCGCTCTAATCCAGCGGCTGCAGGGCACCCAACTCATTCAGCGAGAAGCTTATTCAGTTCTAGAGCAGGCTCTACTGCGTACAGATCTCAAGCGTGCACATTCTGTAGCTCCTTTAGGTGAAAGATAGGGAATTCAATTGATAAGCTAGCACAGTCATAAACGTCTTCTTTAAGCAACTGCAGAGCGTTGACTTGCCTGAATCGGCAGTCCTCGAATCAGTCTCGGAGATGGTCGTAGGTTAAAAACTAGGGAGTTCGTCACCAATATCCCGAAGCCTAAGTCAATACTTCGCGACGTTCCTGTCTGGACACAGTCATTGAATCGGCATGACGGTAGGCGCCATCGCTTTCGGATACGCTGCCTCAGCGTGCTCCATCATGATTGCGCGTTCACGGACCATGGCAGCCAAAACTTCGTGGCGCGTCACCATTTCGCGTTTAGCCTCAATCTCTCGCAGTTGGCGCTCCATTATTGCACTGAATAGCGCGTCGTCGTTAATTGGCGTCCCAGCGTACACCGCAGGAGAGGCAGCATGCAGCAGTCGCTGACGAGCAGTAGTGTCGGCTACAGGAGCCAGCGCGAGATACGTCTGGGAGTACATCCCAGGCTTGACTGTTGCTGGTATATTGGTAGCAACCACGAAGACAGTTGGATAATGAAAGCTCAACTGATCTGTTGAAACAGCGGAGACACGCCGAAGAAGAACAACGAAGCAGTGAGTTTGGCACTCCGCCGGTTAGGTCACATCAAAACCCAAGTTTTAAGCAGAACTTCGAAGCTAAGCTCAAAACATAGTGCAAACTTCCCACGATTTATAGAAGAAATGTTACTTTTGGTTGCATCAGGCAAATGTACTGTGTTTGATCGAGTGTGTCTTGAAACTTCCTTCACCAACTATTGATCAAACAAAACGCAAACCCCCATTCCAAACGGCATGTTAGTCCAACAGGGCGTCGGCCTCCTGCATTAAGCGCTGTTGATTCTAGCACCGTAAAAGAAGAAGAATAGAAACATGTTAAATGAGATCACTGTAGTTCCCACAACATACTGTACCCGTAGCGTAAAGCATTACCTCAGCCGTGAGTATTTCCGCCCCATCATCCCAGCCCTCAGACAAAGCTACTTCAGCCGCTGTCTTTCCAGACGCGTCACGTCGGTTGATATCGATCCCGGCCGCCATCAGCCTTTCCACAGTCAACAAGTCTCTCTTCTTCGCAGCGTTCGTCAAAGCTATGTTGCCATCCAAGTCGTTGACATCAGCACCATTCTCAAGCAGAAGTTTGAGCATGCTGTGGTCTGCAAAGTACGCTGCATACCACAACGCGTCCACTCTCGACTGATTATCGGCGCCCCGCTCCAGCAGAAACTTGGCGATGGGCTCACAGCCTTCTACAATTGTCCGCTTGAGAGCAGTGTCTGCCGTCATCTTGCCATCCGCTCGGAAGTTCACATCGGCACCAGCCTCGTCGACCAAGAAGCGGCACACGGTCAGCGCCAGCGCTTCGTCCTCTGCAAACCGACGGGAGAACTCTTCTCTGGGGTAAAGTGTGGCCCCAGGATCGTCAGCATATAGGGAAACCTTCAGCGGAACTCCGACCAGCTCTGCAGCTTCGTGCAGCAGAGTGGCTTCATAGTCAACGCAGGTGTGAGTGAGTCTATGGAGTAGCTCTCGACCGTTGGGACTTTATTGAATCTGACGTAGCTCGTCCAGCAAAGCCTTCAGTCCAGCGTTGATCAAGACCTGCAAAACGTGCTTTTTCAAAGCGGCAAACTCGACTTCATCTTCCGACCCCATCGCACACACGGTCAATTCGGTCTTCGGCTCAACTAGTGGTGTAATGGGACGTGGCGCTGTTCTGGTGTAAAGGTTCATTGTTTCGTGACATCCCCCCTTTATCTTAGTTAATGTAGGTCTTCGAGAGAGGGATTATTTACAGTTAAACGGGTGTTATTATCTTTGGTTTACTGGTAGATTCCCTGGCAACTATGGCCACTCGAAATAAGCCAAAACATAGTTTTTAATGGGCAAGGTCGAAGTTTTCGAGACGGTGGTGGGGTTATTGTGAACTTTTTCTAGACTGAACGCGATAGTAATCTAAAACGATGCGAAAATAATGATCTGGTCTTCGAAATTTAGTTAGATGAATGTCACTAGGTATCTAGGTTCTTCCACCTATGTATTCTATGAAATGGTTTGCATTGTTAATGCATGAAATGCCGTCGTATTTCCTTCACAGACCCAATGCCGCCTGCACCATCATTGCCAGCGCGGCAATGGCAACTGGGGCGACGTGTGGGTCAGCTGAGGCACCAGATGGGGAAAGTGAAGTCGTTGTTGTCGTTGTCATGCCACCTGTCGTCGTGGTCGTACCTGTCGTCGTTGTCCCCGTCGTACCCGTCGTCGTTGTTCCGGTCGTAGTTGTGGGACTACGAACATAAAACCTCGTGTTGCCTCCGACGCAGTAGTTGGTGTTGATCATGGTACTTGGATACGTGCATTTTGACGCGTGGTTCATGTCATCGCACGTGTTGTCGGTGGCATATTCCGTTGTGAGCGAATTGTCGGCGTTGAGGACGACTTCGACACCGAAGGTGCCAGCAATCGGAGGCATTGGGTGACACTCGTCGCTATTGAGTGGCCAAACGAATGCGTCCACAAGCGAGCTACAGTACGCAGTATATCGCTGTGTAATCAGGTATGGTGTATCCCCGAATAAAGTGTCTAGATAGGACGTGGAGAAGTAGGCGCAGGTGATGGAGTAGCTGTAGTGTTCACCAGTGGTGCACTGGTTCAAGTTGTAGCTGCTACAATAGTTGGTTCCGTAGAAGGCGACAGAAGAGGGTGTGCCTTCACACGCCGAATTCTCGTAGACCAGGAAAGTTGGGACTTGCGCGTCAGCCCGGAGCGTTCCAGCTGAAAAGAGGCTGATCAAAGTGGCGATCTGCGATGGCCGGGAAATCTTCATCGTCGCAATTTTGAGAATGAACGAAGCTCGACAAGCGTCGGCACACCATGGACGTCTTGAATGGATCAGACCAAAGTGCACGTCTCATTTGCTCGTGGACATGCGGAGGAGATGCTGGTTAATATAAGGCATCGAGATAAGACTTCGTTTCACGAGGACTCCGCCACATCTCGTATAGGACTTGATCGAGCTGCAATACAGTATACGCTCGCTGGTTGATTCGACCGGCCTAGGAAATTATACGTAGAGCTCACAGTAATAATCATAAGAAAAACGCGATCTCACTGTTTTGCTCTGATCCATGAAAATAAGAATTTCCCTCGCGCATCTCATAATCTAAATGGGAGTGCGAAATACAGCGAAAGCCTGTTGTCATCGTTATTATAGCAGCAAACCACTTCGATAGCTCCTTACCACAGCAGAGACAAGAAGTCAAGAGTCGGCCATGCGGTCTTACGTTATCATGCTTACGGCTATAGCCCCAAAACCGATCGATGAGTAGAAACGAGACTTGATTTGAACATTCACTTTCGAAGGGTTTCTTCGTCAAGTTCCCGCCAAATTCTTCGTCCGGCAAGCGCGGCCCGCACTGAGCTGGATAGCAGGCTGTAGCCTCTAGGTTGAAGAGTAGGGGTGGTGAAGCTGGTTAGTACAACCAAGGCCAGCAAGTTTCGTTGACTGAGCTCAGTATATTTGCCGTTGGGACTACTTTAATTTATTAATTGATAGGAGGAAGTCTTTGTTTGATGCAATGCATAAGATGCGCATCCAATGCATCCAATGCATCTTCGGTGCATCCCAATTGCGTGCATCCAACAACGCTAGAATGGACTCGAAGCTGACCGAGTTGCCGACCGGCAGAGTTGATAGATAATTACCTGATTCGATAATTCAATATAACACTGAATTGGAGGCATTTAAAATGTAGGCTAGCGTGTTCATGCTGGTATCGACCAGAAACAAACCCCTTACTTCCTCGAGGATTCGGCTTTCTTAAATATCTCGTTGTCCATGATCTGCTTCAGCTTGGACATGGTCACACCGAAATTCTTGTCCCCCGGCGTCCGTTCCGGTGCTTCCTGACCCAGCAAGGAGCACTCTTCTGCCGGTGGTGTAGGCTTGGCCTGTCGTGGGCGATAGCTCGGTCAGCTTCGAAGTCGAGATGTCTGTAGCCGATGCTGCGACGCTGGTAGCCAAAAGAGTGGCCACGGCTGCGAGCACGAGAAAGTAGGAGCGCATGGCTGCCCTCGAGTTCTGCTGCTGAGTGTTAGGGAGCTGGTTGCGAAGTGATCGCTGGCTTTCGATGCGAGCATCAGCAGCGCAGCAGAAGCCTCAACGCGTCCTCCATCTCTATTTCAAGCTCCGTCCAGTGAGGATAATGGGATGTGTCCTATTCTCATGGGATTGGGCAGGACGAGACGCCGTTGTGACTTACCTGCACGTTTATCGTTCAGCATATTTTGGGTGAGATTGCCGCGCCACCCTGCAAAGTTTTACGTATCAGGTCCCAATACCGGTAGCTCTGCCCTGGCTAATAATACTACCACGTAGCTGTTTCCAATGAGCAATGACTTTCTACTTGGCCTAATCCATTCTTGGTGTCCATGAAGAGCATGACTCTAGCGCAGTTACCGAGCCGCTGATCCTTCCTTCCTCTCCTCCCATTCTCAAAGTCGGCAAGTCTAAACACCGTTGATTAGTAACATTTTGTTTGCCGGATAGACAACGGCAAACAAAATGTTACTAATTAACCAAACTACGAATCGCGTTTAGGCATACTACTCGAAAGACTTGTGTCTTTGAGCTATTGGTTGCGAAGAAATGTTGAGTTCTCGAGAAGTTGTGTTCATCTGAAAAAAATATCTCCATTTTCATGGGACCAAAAAATCGAGATGTATTCGAGCGCTGTGGCTGCAATATTTTTCGATTTTAACGAGTTGTATATTGCCGAAAACGTCGCGTGTAAAGCAATCGAATTAGAGTGTTTTACGCTTTCTACGAGTAATTTTGCGTTTGAAATTTTGGATATCCGGTTATGTCCGAAATTTGATTGGTCAACTTCGTTTTGTTTACCGTTGATTGCTAGCATTTTAGCTCTCTGGAGTACTGGTATAATATTATTATTATAATAATATTATACCAGTCCAGAGAGCTAAAATGCTAGCAATACAAAGGACTTGAGATTTGCAAACGTATGTATGTATGTGTCAGCGATGAGCCGAGCTTATCATTGCATGTAGCACTGTTCATCCAACAGGTACAAGTAGGATATTATGGATTAAATAAGTTTGTGCAAGCACCGCACAATAATGATAGTTGTGGGTATAGAACATATTGCAACCATAGTGCAAGAGTATGCTTTTAAGCAATAAAAACATATCAGTACTGTGGTACTGCTACCACAGTACTGATATGTTTTAGTACCACGATTTGTACACCTGCTATAGAGCAGTAGTAACTGCTCCATAGCAGGTGTACAAATCGTGGTACTGCTCTATAGCAGGTGTAGAAATCGAGGTACATGTAAGTATTATCATATACGCTAAACCTACTTTCAAGTAGGCGAAGAAGCTCAATCGAAAACTCCACTTCATGGACGTCCAATTCTTGGAAGCAAGGCCTTCTGAAGCGCTTTTTGCAAAACGCGGAGTTATTACAATGTTTTTTGCAAAAGCAACTGATTGTTGCAAAACGCGGAGTTCTCTCCTACTGTCAACATCACTACTTTAGCTTGTAGCGGTACACACACTGGCGGACGCGGCGTGACGCTCGCAGGCGTGGATATCGCGTCCAACGAGACGCTGGCGCTTCGGTGGCCGCACGCCCATCGTCAAGTGCAAGGTGTTCGCCAGAATGGATGATCGTGCTCGTGAGCTCCTCGTTTGCACCGCCAATTTCGCTTCGCTCATGGCGGGCAAGGCGTCGATAGATAGATTGTAGCTCCTTGTTAAGGAAACTAATCCGGCCCACGCGCCGACCATTGCAGACCTTCGCTTCGCTTCGGTTGCAAACGGTCTCTCTGAGGCCTCTTTGGGTCGGTTCGGAGAGAACTCCGCGTTTTGCAACAATCAGTTGCTTTTGCAAAAAACATTTTAATAACTCGGCGTTTTGTAAAAAAAAAACCTTCTGAAAGCATCTTTGTGCAGGGAAAGGTCCGAATGCCGTCATTCGGTCGGATTTTTGCTGTTGAAAACTGCTTGTTCGTAAAAGGGTTCATCGTCATCGTATGCTATGTGTAATTCCAAGCTGGGGATGGTAAATCGTATCCTAAATTTTACTCTGAAGCCCTAATTGCTAATCGGGGTGCCAAGAAAAAAATACTTTTTTTTGGGGTCTGATTTTAGACAAAATAACAGAAAGGCATAATACCACATGGATTATCGGTAGTAGTAGCAGGAACTCCCCCGATCATTTCAGCATACAGATGCTGCGGTTGCGAAGCAGGCGGAGCAGATGTGAGGAAACTCATCTCGCCCTACTGCTAACGTCTACTCAAACACACGTAAAATTTGAGTAGACGCTAATTGTAGGGCGACTGCTTCCTTTCTGCAGCTCCTCGGTTTTCGGGGCCCTTCATTTTCGAAACATTCCGTCTGAACCAGTTTATCAATAATAGTTAACACGTGTGTACGCCTGTATTTCAGAGCTTCTTCGTGCAACGCACGACACTCAAAATATTTTTATGTAGAGGATAGTGTTCAGATAGGAAGCACTTCAATTTTACTGGAACATGTGGTCAAGCAATCCTATGATTTCGTACCACCAACGACTGGTACCGACTCACTCGGTACTATAATACCAAGTGAGTGGATGATCTCATTTCTTCATTTACCAGCTCTACCGGAAGATACGACCAATGGTGCGTCTGTCCAGCACACTGCTTGCATTTGCAGCGGCTGCTCTTCTTGGCTGCGGAAGTGCCTTCTCCACGACCTTGGAATCCGACGAAGTCAAGACTTCGCACGTTGTGCCGCAGACACTGGTTCAACCTATCGACCCGCTATCGAACGCCGATGGTAACGTGAAAAGGTTCCTGCGAAACGTCGACACGCGCGAGAAGACCAGCGGCAAGAGTGAGGAAGAGAGAAGTCCCACTTCGGCATCCGTCAAGGCTCTTCTTCCCGGATCAGCTGAAAGGCTGACTGCCAAGGAAGACGCGATAATCAAGAAGAATCTTGATTTTTTCAATGACTTAGTTGTTCGACGCATGGGGTCGTCTCATGTCTCGAATTTCTTCCGTTCCTCCGGTTATTCGAAGAAGAAGGCCCAGAAAATGGCACTTCTCTTTGAGAAATACAAGGCGAATCCGAGTGCTTACCACGGCTAAAGCAAACTCAATGCGCCACAACACGACAAACCGCTAGAGATAAGCACGCAATATCACCGACGGAAGATATCCGGAGTGCTGGTTGTTTCGAAGTAGTCGGTGAGCTTTTCCGAACCAATCAAAAACTAGTCGTGCACGATTTTCAATTTGTTTCTCATAGCTGAATCTAAAAACAAACAATAATGGTCTCATTTTCTTAGGACCCCAAGTTCTTCGCATGTTGCATGTACTATATGTGCTCAAAGTAATAGGTTATGATGGCGTTATCTACGTTGGAACCAAAGGGGATTCATACGCGGAAAACTGGTGTGATGCATCAGATATCGACGATGGTGTAGTGAACCATGGCTGCTTCACTTTCTTCAACTGGATTTACACATTTTTCGTGACTTCAAGCGTCCAGCCTTGCCGAATTTCCAGAGGTAGGCAACGACTACCGCAAAAATTGTTCTTAGAATTTCCCATGAATACCGTCAGTGCAAGCGTGTTTCTTCATGCTTCATGATATACTTCGAAGTAAAAACCAAGCGATAACCACAACAGTATAGCTGAAAAATTTCTAGGTTGGTCAACTATCTCATCCATGCCAAAATTCAGGTATGTGCAGCTTAGTAAGGTGAAAGGCCTACTAATCCGCAATTAAGCGCCATTGAATGGAAGATTAAGCGGTGAAAAGGTGTATTATGTTCTTGCAACTCGCAAAGCTTCACGCCACGAACGCCGTAGCTAGAGTAAGACAGCTAGATGACAAGCGAGGGATGCCATACGAGCTAAGCTCAAAGTCCAAGGTACGCATAAATCTGCCGCTGTCCTTACGTTCGCAGTACTGGTATTGGCCGACTGAACATCGGAGACCTTGGCGTGCGCTGTCCGACTGCGAGATCGCGGAAAAAATGTTTTCGCTCGCCAAGAGGACTTGCAGGGTATAGCTTAAACTCTCTAAGCTGTTTCATATCTTGTATTTACAGTTTTCTGATAATTATGATGTATGTGGGCTACTGTATCAGCGTTTCTGAAAGAGTTCTGTCATCCTCGCCAAGGTCGCGTCAACATGGACGTTGTCCTTCTGGTTGACCACGTGCAACCATCAAGCTTCCAGGCGTTGCTGCTCAACGTTAGCAACAGGCGTCGCCCAACTAACTTGAAGCGGGACCTGCTGTACGACCGAGAAGCCAAACGCGCTCCCAGTGGACTACTGTATCCAGTACATCATAATTATCGGTCGAAGGCAAGTGACCCTGAATCGAATCTCATCCAATGCGGTAAGTTGAACTTTTTCAATCCGTTATGCTAAACTCAATATCCTTCTTATAAGCTGTTTCGACCCCCGCGAAGCCCTAATAGCAATTGGACATCGGTAACACTACTGTACGAGTGCTACCGAGCTCAGTGTTACCGGTGTGCAACACTGCAATTCGAAACTTATTTGCTGTAGCTACATCGAGCTAGATGGAACCACACGTTTCGACGTTTTCGGCATCGTGCTGTCTAGGTATTTTGCCCATTTTAGTCAGCACCAAGGTATCTGCTGCCCATGACGTCAATTTACGCGTCGATGGCGCCGCAGTTCACGCGGGAGCTGCTGTCTCCGGGTGCCTAGTGGGCGGTATGGGCGACGGGGGCGTGTGGAAGTTCGTGGCGCCGTCGCTGTCGCAGTGGCAGCCCCTACGCACCATCGAGTGGCCCAACCTCGTGGGCTGCCGCTGCACTTTGTAGAGGTCTCTGCGACCTCCAGAACCGAGGAGTTGCTGCCCACCTGTGAGTATCTGGCCAAGTGCGAGGACTTCGATATTTACATGACGACCGCCTTCTGGAATTTGAAAGACAACAATCAGCTTCTCTACATAACCAACATATTAGACTTCAAACCGGTATCTGTCTGTATATCAACCTCAATCACTACAAGCTTTCAGCAGCTTCTTCATTTCCGCTTGCGTCCTGACCGGCAAATCTGGAAATAAGGTTAAGAAAAAACAAGGCTTTTGTACAGTATGTAACCAGCAATTGACCGATTCCCGTAGCATAATTCCGACAGCTTTTTCAGTCAGAAAGAGTCCGTACAAATTTCGTACAACCCGCTGCCGGAATGAACTTTGAACGAAACGGTCAGAAGCGCGTGCGGGTGGCAGTTTTGGTTCTGCATGTAGAGACTCAGCAACTTATATTGTTACAAGCAACAATGATGTTGAGAGACCAATAGTTTCGTGTTGCATACTGTCATCCACGCCGGACTGCACGGTTATTGAGCCTTCGCGGGTGCTGGATCTGCCAGCCGACCCGCTCGGCCCGCTCGCTCTAATGTCAGACGCAATGACAACGGGTGGCTACTGCTCCCGCCACGCACCGAGACAAAACAACCGCTGGACGTGACCTTAACCCGCCCAGTAGCCGGACATGCTGTTCGGCGAGTCGCAGTTGCCGCTGGATGAAGCGCCCCACCTGCACGGACCTGCAAAGACTAGAGAACCCATCGTCACGTTACCACTGTAGGCGCCCCGACACAGACACCACGCCGCCGCCATGGGGAATTCGTGTTTTAGACCCCATTTAGACCGTCTAAAATATCTATCGAGCCAATCGCGTCTAAAATCGCTCCAGTTTTAGACATCTGTACCAAGTCTGTACGAAATCTGGCTGATAAATCCGACCCATTGTTTGGTATGTTCACGCAGATCTTGAAATTTATCTTCGTAAGAAAGGAAAATAAAAGATTACGACTTGATCCGCAACACGACTCCCGTACGAAGCTCGTCAAATGTGATGTTGAGGGAACGTGTGGTCAAGCAACCCTTTGATCGAGTGAGGGGGTGGTCCTCGCAGCTCTCATTTCTTCATTAACCAGATCAACCGAAAGACACGACCAATGGGGCGTCTGTCCAGCACGCTGCTTGCATTTGCAGCGGCTGCTCTTCTTGGCTGCGGAAGTGCCTTCTCCACGACCTTGGAATCCGACGAAGTCAAGACCTCGCATATTGCGCCGCAGACTCTGGTTCAACCTATCGATCCGCTATCGAACGCCGATGGTAACGTGAAAAGGTTCCTGCGAAACGTCGACACGCGCGAGGAGATCAGCGACGAGAGTGAGGAAGAGAGAAGTCCCAGCTGGAAGGGTCTTTTTCCGGGGTCAGCTGAATGGAAGGCTGCCAAGGCTGCTGCCAAGGAAAGAGAGGCAGTCAAGGAGTATGGTTGGTGGTTCGCTGAGTTGGCTGTTCGAGACATGGACAAATCTCATGTCTTTAACCACTTCCGCAACACTGGTTTTTCGGAAAAGAAGGCCCGCAAAATGGAACTTCTCTTTGAGAAATACAAGGCGAATCCGAGTGCTTACCTCACGACAAACCACTAGAGATAAGTGTGCAATATCTCCAACGGAACATAATATGCCCCTATCCGGGGTGCTGGTTATTTCGAAGTAGTCGGTGAGCTTTTCCTAACCAATCAAATCAAGAACTTTTCGTGAGACCACAACCATGATCATCAATTTTCTAATAGCCGCTCACAGTAGTATTTCTTGTAGTTTCTTCATCAATTTCAGTACTAAGTCTGCCTGTAGCGCTCTCGCTCGGCTCTTCCGTTCGTAAGTAGTCATTTCCCAGTTGAAGAGAGTGAAGCAAATGTGCATACCAAGAAGTTTGGGTTCTCGAAAGGCCAATGTGTGACTTTTCCTCCACCACACCACGGCGCAAGGGCTGATACACCGATGGTCGAGCTCCATAGTTTCCCGTCACGATACGACTCCCCCGTACGCAGATAAGGCCATAATAACGAAGTATTACTGTAGTACTTCGAAGAAGTAGAAGTAGTTCCGTTCGTAGATCTGGTCATAATACCCTATTACTGTACTACTTCGAAGTACATTTTACTGTAAACACATAATCTAACATGCGAAGAACTTGTGGGGACAAGTGGGGTGCTTAGAAAATGAGACTGTCATTATGACATATATATGACAGTGTCATATATACGAAGCAACGTAATTAACTTTTTTGTAGATTCGCAGTGTGTAACGGGGCGCGATGTCGCTGCCTCGAATCTTTGCCCGTCGTGGTGAAGCAAGTGAACTACCTGCCCTCTACGAAGACTAAGGACGACACGTCGGACGCCCCGTGGAGAAGAAGAACGACCTCGTCGAGTACGACTCTCCGACTGTGGAGAGTGGCGTACCCCGGCCCGAAGCGCTCGAGTACGATCGGAACGCATCGGAAGGAACCCCTGAGGCTAGCGTTCTTGAGGCTAGCGTTCCTGGCGAAGTTGGTAGGGCGTCGGGGGATGGACGTCCAATTAGTTGCTTGTTTGTATCCTGAAGAAACACCCAGGTACGTATAGGATATCAATTTTTAATGTTGAATTTCACGTACACGAAGTATATTTTATCACTTGCACTGAAGATATACATGGGAAATTCTAAGAACACGATTGTTTTTTGTGGTAGCGGAAATTCCGTCATACGACAAGCACACCATCGAGTCTAATATAATGCTTATGGTACAGTAGAAGACCTTTGTTGGGTCGATTATTGTTTAAGTGGTCAACTATCTCAGTCATGTCCAAGCTCAAGTACGCGCAGCATAGCAAGGTGAAAGAAAGGGTCTACTAATTCGCGGCTAAGCGCTATTGAATGGATGATTGAGCAGTGAGGAGGGTGGAAACTTGACCTTGCAACTCGGTAGCTTCACGCCACGAACTCAGTATTTAGAGTACGACAGCAAGATGGCAAGTGAGGGATGCCATACTCAAATTCCAAGGTAGCTTAGGTACGCATTCAGCATGCACAAGTCTGCCGTGTTGGCCGGGTGAAACATCGGAGACCTTGGTGTGCGCTGTCCGACTGCGAGACCGCGGAAAAAACGTTGTCGCTCGCCAGGAGCTACATCGACTGGCAGGATGTAGTTCGAGGGATGGAGAAGTAGTGTTGTTGAGGGTTTGGGGATGGAGAGCAAATTTCAGAATGAGAGCCAGGCTCCACTCTTCCACTGGAGGGATCGAGATTGACGTATTGATGTTGCAAAAATGGTGGTCCTGTTGTGGAAGTACTTCGTACAACACAAGGCAGCACTTCTCTCCGATTCTCAATTGTCGTTTTCAAAGAACCAAAAGGCTTAGCTTAGCAACGAACACGTAGCCATGTCCACTTGAACTGGGTCTCTCGCTGTCTTGATTCGCTTTTCACTTACTGCAGGTTCACTCCGGGCGTGACAACGGCCGCAAATGTCGTCGGGTACTCCGCTGCAGCATGCTCAGCCAGGATGGCGTGTTCGCGGACAACGGCAGCTAGCACTTCGTGGCGTGTCACGAAGCCGCGTTGAGACTCCACTTGACGTAGCTGGCGCTCCATCATGGCACTGAACAGCAACTCCTCGTCGATTGATGTCCCGGCGATAATTGGCGGCGCAGAAGCATGTACCAGTCGCTGTCGGGCAGCAGGGTCGGCCACAGGATTCAAAGCGGGGTAAGTCCTCGCGTACATCTTTGGAGATTTGAGCTTCTCGAGCAGAAATTGACGAGTGAAGGCTGTGGGTCTTCAACACCGTTAGAATCCCTGGCGTTAATACGAGACAAGGCGAGGATGTCGTTTCTCAGCGATACTTGATTAAGACCGTTAAGGGGTCCCTCCCTATTCAATGTTGGGAGTGATGACCGCGGCGATCGTGATCGGGTACTCCGCTGCCGCGTGTTCCGTCAAGATGGCGTGTTCGCGGATCACTGCAGCGAAAACTTCTTGACGCGTCACCGTTCCACGCTGAGCTTCCGCTTCACGCAGTTGACGCTCCATCCTGGCGCAGAAAAGCAGCTCCTCGTCGAGTGGCATTCCGGCGAGAATTGGTGGCGCGCCAGCGTGCATCAAACGTTGGCGGGCATCCGGGTCGGCGACAGGAGGCAGCGAGCGGTAAGTTCTTGAATACAGGAACATGCTGGAACTTGGTCTTGGGCTGCTGGTCCTGCTTAAGCTGCACGAAGCGATTTGGTGAATGGAAAAAAGCTGTCCAGGTTAGCTCGTAGACATGGGGCAACTAAGTCAGCCATGAAAAAAAAGATCAGCCACTATCAGTATGGTCCGTTGAATCCTTGAGCCTAAAACTCACAGGCAAGAAACAATAGCGTGAGCACTACATACTCCACTGTCAGGATACCGATCCAATATTGTGCTGTTCTTGTAGTATATTTCTACTAGGTACTTAACGTCGCTACTGTGCCTTCGCCCGCGAGCTCGATGTGTCGGCACTTTTTCACTGCGCCGCAGCATCTCGATGCGAGGAGCCCAACACATACAAATCAAAATAGATGCCACGCGCCAGAGAGCCCGCCACCAGCTTAACATGCCAAGTACAGAATAAGTAAACTCCACATCTTGAACGATTTCAGCTGACGACCGCAGACTGGACGCGTAGAGATTAGCTTACACCACGCCTCCACTCGGTTGCCGTCCCAGCAAGGAGTGGTTCTTGCGCTGCTCGCTATAGCTCGGGTACACGGCGTCACTGTCGTTGCTGTCGGTCCGGTTAAGGCCGTTGGCGGACGGCGCTGCTAGCGGCACATTGCTCACCTGCTGCTGGTATCCCATCGGCTTGGGTGCCGCGTTCTGGTTGCCGTACACATTGGCGTACGGCTGCTGCATGTTCTGCGGGGTCGTGTACGGTTGGCCCGAGTTCGGGTTGTACTGCTGCGATGGGGTCGGGGCCTGCCCGTAAGCCTGTTGGGTCGCGTTGACTCCAAATCCTCCCGCCGACTCAGTGCGCACGAACTGCGTGTTGTGCGCTCCGTACTGTCCGTTGTGAGCGTCTGCCTCCATGCTCTGCTGCATGGCAATAGCCAGATCCCGCTCGTACTCCTTGCGGAAATATCGGATTTTCTCGGCGCGACCGGCCGAACTCAGATATCCCGTGATGGACAGGATAATCACCGACGCCAGACACACCCAGAAGCTGTATCCGTAGAACCAGCAGTGCCACTTGGTGTTATTAGCCTTACAGCTCGTGTACGCCGAGTTGATCGTGTCGATGTTGTACAGCGTCTGCTGCAGTAGCGCACCCCAAATAACTAGCGATACCGCCAGCAAAAGAGCTGAGGGAGAAAAAAATCAGAAAAAAATAATCCAAACAAGATACACACAATCCGTCAATCTCTAACCATCTCAGGTTAGATGAAGAAAAAAAAGTTGCCAAGCACTTACATCCGACAAGAGTGCAAAAAGACACCACGCGCTCCATGTACCCCGCCGAGGGGTTATACACCGCGCCAATGGACGTGAGTAACCCCACCACCGACACGGCGGCGCCTGTTGCCGTCGTGGCCTGCACCGACTTCATCCTCTTGCCGCAAAGCACCTTGTGGAAGTCCGCCCCGTCGCCCAGCATGTAGTTGGGGGTGGTGTAGTTCTCCACGCAAAAATCCGAGTACTGCAACACGGTTGCGGACGCGTAGAACGGCGACTCGAGCGAGTTGGTCGAGTAGAACGCGAAAAGGCCGTACCCCTGGTACACGTTGGTGCCGTCCCGCCGGTAGTGCTGCTGGAACCACGCCGGGTAGACCATGGCGTAGAACGCGGTGCCCACGGACACGAGGGACAGGAACACAGCTGCAAAGATACAAAAGAACGCCAATCGGACGCCAAAAATACGCTTTAGTTAGTCCCTGTTGCCGAGTTGCCGTGTTGCCCTGGTTACGCTAGTGTTAACGGGCGGTTATGACAGTGCTAAACGACGTACTGAGGAGCGTGTTTTTCATAATCATGGCGGCGAACTGGTGGTGAGGCGTCGAGAGGAGAAGGAGAAGCCCAAGCGAGCGCCGAGTGGGTGTCTTTGCCTGCAGGAAGTCGCGCGGAGCTCGGGGCGCGAGTTGCGGGCGACGCCACTACAGGAGAAGTGACTTGTGGCGAGAGCGGAAATCGTGTTGCCGAAATTTAGAGAAAAGGGTGGGGGATTCTCTAACCAGATGACGGGAGTTGAGTATACTTTTGCCAAAGTTAGAGATTAGAGAGCAGACTGCCAAACTGACTGGATTTCGCACACTGTCAGAGAACGGACTTTAGGGGTGGGAACAGCCATCTATTAGCCAGATACGACAGATACGATGTGATCTGGTGCAAAAGTGGGTGCAGCAGCATAATTTGTTATCTCTTTTATCTTTACATTGTATACACAGCATTAGTCAGCACCGTGTTTTGTGAAAAGATATTCTCTCTTTTAGCCAGTACTGTCCTACACCCACACTGATCGCTTCGTGCTGACGGTAAAGACCACCGCCTGGTCAAGGCAAACGCTGTCGCGTCTTGTTCGCTCGATCGCTCTCAAAGTGCAAAGGGCAACAAGTCAACGCGTCGCCATTTTGTCGGTGGCGAATCGCCACACATACTCCATTATCATTTCTGGAGGCTCGGTCATCGTCAAAGCCCCAGCTTTGAGGACAGGACAAACTAGATTTTGTGTCCGAGTCCAACGTCCATCAACCTCCTCCTTTGGCGGCAGACCACCAACTCATACATGTAGACTTTTTTCTCAGCTCGACGTGCAATGCTGACAACCGGCGCGCAGCTGGCTGTGGTGGGTACCGTAGACACAAGCTGCATTGCTTGAAGCTCCGCTGGTCGACTCGGAAGGCTTTTGAGCTGTTCGTGCTTCGACCCCTCACTTCCTGTCCAGCCCATAGAAATATCAGTCATTTAGTGCGGCTTTAGTCGGAAGGTAATCTGTCTGACTCTCTGGAGTTCAGAAGTGTAGCCATGTGCATTCCACTTCAACGTGTGTTGCCATTCAAATGAGTCATCCTACGAGTGCAGCGTAGCACGCATTGTATCGCTCTACCTAGTCAGCGCTGCACCGACCAGAGGAAGGTGCAGGTCACGGGGCTGTGGTCGCTGCCGCGCAGGTCGTCGTTGAGCGACCGGTAGTTGTCCCGCACAGCTTCGGTCTTGAAGCTGCTGACTCCGCGACTCGCGTCCGAGCACGCGGCCTGTTCTACCTTGAGACAGTCCGCCCACGGGCTCTGCACCCGTGAGCAGTAGAGGATGCGGTCGCACCATCCGGGCACGCGCTCGCGCAGTCGCCCTCCCTTGTAGAACGGCTCTCGGTACGTGGTCTGGTAAACATGCTGAGCCCAGCGCGTGTCTCTCCCCGTGCCGGTGGTCGAGCCGCTCAGCGGCAGTCGAGAGCGACTCGCCACCTTCTTGTACGTCGGGTAGAACGTAGGCCACTTGGCAGGTTCGTGGAAAGCCTTGAGCCCAGACACGTGCTCCAAGTCGTCGGCCATGCTGTCGTAGTGGTCGTGCAGCTCTTGCAGTCGTCCGGCGCTCAGCAGATGCAAAACTTCGTCACCGTCCAGCGACTGGATGCGGTAGTTGAAGTCGCCCATCCAGATCACGTGGTCGCTGCACGTCGCGAGGGTCAAGTCTCCCGCTGCTGCGTCTTTGGTGAGCGCTAGAGACCGAGGGAGTTCGCGACAAAGTTTGGCGAGTTGACGTCGTCGTCGCTCGATTCGGTTCGCTTCGAGGTGGCAATTGACGAACGTGAGTGTCTGCGGATCTCCTGCCACTCGAATGGTAACTGCGATGCCTCCTTTCGAGCCCGTAAACTTGTGCGAACCTGCCGCGACAGCCTCAATTCGGCCGTGGAGGTGGCTCGCGTAGTACACCGAGAGTCCCGTAGATTTTCGTCGGATGAACGCGTGGTCCCCGTGTCCTCGGATCTCTTTATCCTCTTGGTCTTTACCCCACCACGAGCTTCCACCTAAGTTGCTGTCTGGTGCATCGAGAGTCCGGCGAGGAGCTGATTGAGGGGCGGAAGGGGCTTCTTCGCCGCATGAAAAACTCGCGTTGGGGCTGTTAATGCTGTACGCGCTGGTAGATTTCGGACTGCACAAGCTGCAGCCCACTTCACTCCCACAGAAACTCGTAAGCCCCAGCGAACTGCCGAAATCCGACGACTCGTACGTTCGAAGATGGCGACACTCGACTTGGCGACTCGGACTCCGTAGCCACCGTCGCTTTGAGGTCAATACCAGTCGTCGATACGTCTGCTCGGGCGTCTGAAGTGCTTGCTGTTCAAGTCGGGCGAGAACTGCAGCATGCAAGTGCTTGGTGACCTTCTCTTGTGTGCCGATGACATAGATATCGTACCCCAAGGGCAGCAGCTCCTTCAGTTCCTCAGCAGCCAAATCATCGCCGATGTATTGTCCGCGTCGGCGATGCGCGAAAGGGTCTTCTGCTGCCATATTCCACGTAGCAACGAATATCCGCAGCGGAACCTTCGGTGGAGGGGATGACGGGGGTCCTGGACACGTCTCGGGTGTCAAGGCAAAAATCATGTTGTTGTCGAAGTCATCGTCCTCGTCAGTCGGTTCTTCCGGGACCTCGTCCGCTTCATTTTCCGCTGCTTTATCATCGATCACGTTGTCCACTGCTGGTTCCTCGACAGTCGACTTATTCTCGCTCACACTGCGTCTAACTACGCTGCTGAAGTCCACAGGTTTTACGGCGACGATCTCTGTACTGACCCTAACCGGCAGTGCTTGGTACCAAGGGGCCGGTGTCTGGTTTGATTTCGCGTCGAGACTTTCCCGAAATTCCTCGTTCTGGGACTTCTCGATCTCGCCTTCGATCGCTTCCTCGCTGGCCTCTTCGATGTTCAAGCTGGCAACGCTCTCATTGCCAAACTGGTTGCTGTCGAAGCTCTCGATGCTGCCCTGCTGTCGGACGTACTCCTCCCATTCCGCCTCCGCGTCGCTGTCGTCAAATGGAATGTCGTTGCACCAGCCTTTTGACGGCTTCGAGGCCGCGGGATCATATCGGCCCAGGTGCAGACCCAGCAGCGACGGCATCACGCTACAAACGTCGATCGGAATGTGCCAACACAAATAGAGAGTGGCTCAACCAGCATCCCATGCACCTCGACTAGCCAAGCTACGGACGAGGCGTCCAGCCAGCACTATTCAAAGAACCAGGACCCGAATAGCGCCAACTTGCCGTCGCTTTTCCAAGATACCGAGAGACCGCAACACGATCCCACAAGAACTGGGAAAAATGCGTCGAGCAGTGCCTGGGATGCCGCTGTCGTCTAATTTGTTGACTCCACTGAAACCTTTTGGATCTGTCGCCAGCTACACCGACGCATCGCGTACGTAGTGCATTAATTTGGTATCGTAGCACATGCATCTTGCGTTTGGTTGCTGGTCGTGGTATGTCGGGGAGCAGCGCTGAAGCCATTTCCTGAGTGAACACGCACCTGCTTCCGGCCCGCACGAATTCGTCACTCATTTGCTAGTCGTCGGGTTGCTCCTGCAAGCGCGGGTCATGGAGTTTTTGGTTCGGTCTTGCAGTGCCTCCTAAGCTTCTTGGGTCTCGACACTTCAACAACTTTCCAGCCTCGGATAAGTTTGCAATGCGGAGTGCGTGTGGTTGTCGAGCTGCACACCTGAGACGGCGGCGCAAACGAGGGAAACGTGCTGTACGTTCGGGTTTAACGTGCGCCTAGCACCAACGCGAAGCGTCCAGAGTGTACAGAAATGTCAACAGCTCCATCAGAGATCCAGCACTCTCAGCGCTGAACTGCATTCCTCTTTTGCAGTACGCCTGACCACCGGTGCTAACAACGCTGGAGTCGTGGGGCTACATCTGACCACGTGCGAGCCCTGCTCTTTCTTCTCAAACCATTTGTAAGTACACGAGCTTCTGGAGTGCCGAACGTTACGTGAGTGGAGAACACTGAAGCATCGTCCCGACGAGCTAACATGTCGCCAGACACAGCTTGAACCGGCATTGGATTCGCGTCTTCGAGCTCGACTTGGTTGAGAATTGATTGAGCTTTCGTGGCATATATCGAGGATAATTTACTCGTGGTGACCACCAACATCATCAACACACGGACTACCACCAAGGGGGTGCGGGGATTTGGCTCCGGAGTTCGTGGGTATTACTCGCGAAAGCCCCGTCGGACATCCGAAACCAAAGTCTGAAACGAACTGGGTAGGTCATGGCCAGTGCCACGCTCCCGGAGATCATCTGAATCAAGCCATCTCCTGACCTCTACTCGATGTACCATACTCTCTCGTCGGATGACATAGAGAGAATCACCACCAACCAAGCAACCAAAGCACCACTTCGGGATGTTCCCCCATGAACACGGAGCCCCGTACCAGGACGGATTTCGCGGTCTTCCTCGCCTACCCAGACTGCAGAGTCACCCAAGCGGCTTAGGCCGACCAGGGCACATTGAAAACTTCAGCAGCCATGAATCTCTGACACCAATAAATACGAGTACAGATGTCCCGCGCTATGGTTCTCTGCGCGATCGACCCAGAGGTAGGTCGGTCGAGGAAGAAGCAGGAATGTCACTACGCCCGACATTGCCCAGCGTGGCGACGCTGTTACCACCGCGGAATGAACTCGAGCGTCCAAGTTTTCGGCCTCAGCTCGACACTTCGGTCGACGCTACCGGTAGCGGGTCTCAACGAAGTCGAGGGCAGACTTTCCCCCCAGCCTTCACCCCGACGGTGGTTTCGTCGGAATTGGCGCCTGTACTATCAGGGTTATCGGCTTTCGCAGACCCTCAAGTCATCCACAGCAGTTGGTTTGTCGTGTCACCAAGTCACCGTCCAAGACGCTGGTCACCGTACGGATCAACATCGATGGCCTACGCGATGCCTTGCCATGAATCTGAGTTTGAAGTAGGTCCAAATCAGCGACGACGGAGGACAAGTCCGAGACGGAGGCTTGCGGCGTCGAAGGCACAAGCCCGAGCATTGCAAATGGCGATGCATGGGGGTCACACTGGAGCTTTTAGTCGCTATGAGAACGACCCAGCGGCGTACACGTTTCGCGATGGAAACTACGACGATAGACCAGTTCCGTTCGTGTCGCCTCCTCCAATTCCCCCCATCGGTTGTTCGATGCCAGTGTCGATGACGCTGCGTCCGCCCTCACCTCATCTCGACGACATTGACACGAGCCCAAGCAAGAAGAATTCCAGATATTTGCGTGAAATGGACCGGCGTACGATTCTGGCGCGTCTTGATCGAGGTGAGAAGCAGTCGGCACTTGCCAAGGAATTCCGAGTCACGCGTGCAGCAATTTGCAACTTGAACAAGCACCGCGATCTGGTCTTGTCGCGCCAGCACGAAGACCCACTCGCTAAACATCCCAAGAAAGCCAAGCGCAAACAAGACTCGGAAGATGAAGTGGAAGCCGAGGAAAGCGAAATATCCATCCGAGGCGGATCGAATCGGGTGTCACTCCTCTTGTCGGGGGAATCCCGTCAACCGACCGTGCAGTCAGTGGCGTTGCAGCCAGCGGAGCGCCTCATTCCGCTACTTTTGAGCCGTGACACGACCGACGCAGCCTTCCGCCGCTACTGCGACCGTCTCATGACGATGGTCGTGGAAGAAGTTCTCGCCTGGGCGCACTCGGAAGCCCGTAACAACATTCAGGCGTCTGGCAAACCTCCTACAGTGTGTGGAGTGTCTATCGCGCCAGGGGGTCAACCGATGCTCTCTGTCTTCCAAGCACTTGAACCAGAGCTCCCGACGGGACACATCAAGCCCAGTCTGCCACAAGTTGGCTCTCCGGTTGCCGTGGTGGTGGACCTCCCTGCGTCGGTGGCATCTCACAGCGTTTGTCTGTTCTACGCGTTCACCGATGCCGTGGGTGGGGTGCGGGTGGCCAAAAGCATTCGCGAACTGTTGAACCGAGGGGCGGTGGAAGAGCTGTTGTGTCTGGTAACGCTGGCAGTGTCGGCCTTCACAGTCGGGGAGTTGCAGCGAGCACATCCAAGCATGCGAATTGCCGCCGCCCACGTCGAGAGCCACGATGACCTCGACGATTGGCACCAATGCCGTGAAAACGAAGCCCGAAATGGGGCTGAAGAAGTGCCAAGATCGACGTCACGCCTGCAATTGCTGGCCAACCGAGTGGCCGACATCTACTGAATTCATACAAGCACCACGGCACGTACGTACACGTAAATTTCCGCCTTCAAAGCTCCTTCAATAAACTCGGTCGTGGTCAGTCACAGCGCAGAATTAGACTTTGGACACACCACTCGATGACTGCGACGTTGCGTCCGTGGCTGCCCGGTGTTCGGCAGCGTGAGCAATGTGGGATATTGCGTTGGCAAAAGGTCGATAAATAGCCGGCCGTTAAGTGAAATTTCTCGAATTTCTTGCATGGGATCGTGCTCTTTGCATATACCGCAACAATCAGCACGACCAACGGATTTTGATCTCGATCTTATGGTGCATATCCGTCTTGTCACCTTTGAACATTCTGCAGTGAGTCAAAACCCATCCCCCGCACGCGAGAAACGGAAGTCGGCAAACGTAAAGGTTCCAAACACGCCACCAACTAGTGGTTGCTCACGACGGCGCCAACAATGTGCGCGTGTTAACTGCTCGTCTGACAAGAGTTCGGATAGCGCCGCTCGTTATTGACTAAATGAGACCGGATTCCTGGACAGGCTTCTTCGAAAGGGTCTGCTAGCAGGTTCAGCGGGGGTGCCGTCATATCATCCTACCCCTAAAATTGGCGCTTGCTTTCTTGGTTGCGCGCTCACGAGGCAGGAGAATGAGAACGCTCCGAGTTCAGACGGAGACCGGGAGTTTCCGTGGAGCGTTTCGAGTATCTCACAGGCATGAGACTTGGGAGATGGAGATGTCACACCAGTTAGTTCATCCACGCTACTTGCAGAGGTTCAAATCTGAGCATGTGTGGTGAAGTTTAGACCAACGCTTCGTTGAGGTAAGCGAATGGGCGAATGGAGTCAAACTTCAAACTTAGCGCTGGTAAGACACGGCATTCATGGGTTCTTTTCTTGTCTTTGCCGCAGCAAACTCACACATTGAGCTTCAACGTTAACCCAAGAGCAAGAGCGCAACACCTCCAGCATCGTTCCGATTAATCACTCCGCCGAAACCCCCTGCTCCCTCGCCACACAAACTCCTGACAGGTTCCAGAAATTCACGAAAAAAAAACGCTATGGCAGAAACTGCCTCCTCTCACCTCTTTTCCAGTCTCGGACGATGCTTCGACGCTGCTTCGACGCTGCTTCATTCAATTTTCTCCCGCCTGTCAGCAATACCACTTGCCAGCAGCATCAGCATTGGACGCGATCCGAGCTGCATTTTGAATTTCCTGCTGGATCGAACACTGCAATGGCCCCAAGTGATCGCCCCACCAACTCACCACCTCCGATGCTGAACCACCCCGAGTCTCCCGTCGAGAAACGCGAGTATCACATGCACTTGCACGCGCGTCAGCCCTTCATCCGCTACGAAAACCAGCGTCGACGTCCGACCAGCCGCATTCCGAGTCAAGGTCACGCTACCAAGCTTCCTGGAGTAGCTACGCTGCTCCGACGTCACGACGCAATGCAAGTCAAGGGGCTCATTGCGTCCACCCCCGCCCCCGTCCCGAATCCCGACACGAACAACACATTCGAGTGCTGGACTCCTCCACGTTTTGCAGGAACCGCGACTGATGCCACTTCGCTCGAGTCGAAATGGATGCCGTTGCTCGAGACAGCTCCGACTCAGCTTAAGGACTGGAGCGACAGTACTTCCAGGTACCAGCCAAAACCTCGAGAGAACTGGGTAGCAGGGTCGTCGTCGCCGGCAATACGATCACCGGAGCCTGTTCGCACAGAATCGAGGCCGAAGACCTCGAGATATCTGCGTGAGATCGATCGTCGGCGTATTTTGCTCCGTATCACTCAGGGTGAGAAGCAGTCGGCACTTGCCAAAGAATACCATGTCAGCCGAGCAGCCATTTGCAACCTCAACAAGCACCGTGCCGAAGTCCTCTCGCGCAACCACGAGCACCCGCTGGCCAAACACCCCAAGCGAAGGATGCTGAGCAAACCCAAGAGAAACGAGGTAGTGGACAACCAAGCAAGTGCTTCAGACAGCAGTGGCCGGTAAATCTACTATAAGCTCAAACACCACTTATCTATCTACCTGGGAGCTCTCTGTACTACTAAGGCATTATTGAGGACAGTAGAGCAGTCAGCGAGACTAATTTTTATGGTAGCCATTGAGCAGAGCAGACACTTGGCACAGCTTAGTCTCACCCTAAGGTATGAAAGCGATTTGAACCTGTTTGCACCACGCGAGCTGGCCACATCTTCAGTTATCTACATATACATGCACGGTCGATAGCACCGCAGCCACGTACGTAGCTTGCCAACACTCGATTGCAACTCGAGCCCCTGCGTGTGACACTGAATAAAGGCTGGAACTATCACCCACGCGTGTAAGGATGTTAGGATCTGTTGTGTGCGCGTCAGATGCTAGGTATACTGCTCATAAGGTCATTGGAGACGTCAGTACCTAGTATAGTCTCAGCTCCGAGGACGTAAGCTTAGCAAAATACCGCCTTCATTTGCCTGACTCGAGCTTCACATAAAAGTAAACATGCCCCCCCCCTCCTAACACAGCAGCCAAGTAACCATTGCATATCGGACATGTATCTTGTGATTCACGAGAATAACGACGAAAATCTCTGCACTGTGCGCCGTACAGCTCCAAGACTCGATCGGACTGCAACTGTAAACACGGCCCCGTTCCCTCTTGTCGCCCTATTCTCAAACCTCCTCCATCTTTTACTTCCGCTTAAGCTTTACGCGCCTCCGGCACACGAATCTGCACGCGAACTGCATGTTGCCCCATCATAGTGATGACCGACTGCTTGTTCTGCTGGAACTCGGCCCTACAAAAAAAAAAAGTATTAGAATCACCACACCCCCCTTAGTATAATATACTCCACAATAACTTGTATACGTACTGCATTTTCTTAATGTCACGCTGGGTCTCCTCCTCCAGGATGCTCGGGTCGTCCCCCATAAGCTACAACAATCACCATAAAAAAGAAATAAAACAAAAAGTTAGCTTTCTCTCTCCCGCAGCTTCTGTGATACAACGCAAAGGTTTCCCTTACGTCAGTGTTGCCGTTCATCTGGAACGTGCGCTCCATCTGCTTGCGGTAGGCCGTGATCTCAGCCTCAGCCTCCAGCTTGGCCTGCTTGAGGCGCTCGCCGCGTTCTACATTGATTTTTTTTTATCACCAAGCGATAAGGAAAAGTTATTTCCTTTTAAACACAATTTTTCTTATTAGAGGGTTGGGGCGAGTGAGCACCCACCCTGGCGCGCCTCGCTGATGATCTTGGAGGCCTTGGTCTCGGCCGCCATGAGCTCCTTGATGCTCTGGTTCGCCGCCATGTTCGCTTGGATCTTTTTCCTTTTTTGCCTCGGATTCCGGAAATGAAATGCGGGATCTGGATTTAATCAGAACACGCAATATGATTGGTGAATAATTCATTTCGACAACGCCGATTGGTTGAAAAGATAATTGGAAAGTTTTAGATACACAATTTGGACACTTTAGAGACACATGTCCACTCCAGGTGGACGTTTTGGCACACTGCAGACAACCTGGTTGAAGCTTCGTTCGCTTCGGTGGTGCCGAGTCGGAGCGCCTGAGAGGTTTTTGGAGGATCGTTAATGCAGCGTGGGGCTGCCCACCTCCACCTTCTCCCACTGCGACAGCAGCGTGATGTCGTTCTCGAGGTCGGCGATGCGAGCCTTGAGCTCCTCGAGCTCCGACGAGTTGAACTTGCGCTCCTTGCTGAGCGCGTCCACGCGAGCCCAGTACCGCTTCTGCCAGATGTTGCTGTATGTCGGGTCCTGCATTACAAGAAGCGATTGACAAGCAAGTCAGCTCTCACAGGGTCTGAACATACCTTTGGCTGACCAACGCACCTTCTTCGTGATGGTGTAGTAAAACGAGTTGCCCAGCACGGCAGTAAACCCGATGAAGTACGTGATCGGCTCCATGACGTCCCACGAGTAGACGTCCCAGACGCAGTACATGAGCGCGCCGTAGAAGCCCGTGAGCCCCGTGAGCCCCACCCACTTCTGCGCGTTCGGCATGCGGCGTGCTGCCAGGTGCACCTCGCTCTCCACCTGCCGCAGCTTCTTGAGCGCGCTGTTCAGCTCAGCCAACTGCCGTTCCTTCACCTTGCGGTCGTGCTTGATGTTGTACAGCTCCGAGTCCAGCGAGTTCTGCAGCGTCAACACACTCTCCAAGCTCTGCAACACCCACACAGACACATAATTTTAACTTCAACACCCGCACATCAACATCCCCACTCAAAAACAAAAAAAAAACTCACATAAGGGCGCAGAATCATGGCGTTCTCGAGCTGCGGGTTCTTGGACCGGTCGAAGTGCACGATCAAGTTGCGGCGCTGCAGCTCCCTGAGCCACTTGGTGGCCACCGCCTCCTCGGCCCCGGCATTATGACACATCCTGTAGAACTCGCTCAGCGGCAACTAAACCCCAAAAGAAAAAACCCTCATCAGCCTCAGTCTCCCCCTCCCTTTCAACCCAAAACTTAAACAACCCACAATGAGTCGTGGGTCTTTCTCGATCTCGGCCTTGACGGTGGCGAAGGCCACGCTCTCCTCCCGCGCGCGGCG
>JAHQIV010000131.1:0-27430 GCA_030463285.1 Phytophthora europaea | reverse complement strand
CCCTTCAACTTCATGAGCGGAGCGTCCACGATATTCCTCCCCCCCCCCACTTGACCCAGCCTACAGAGCAAAGCACGCCGGATCCGGGCGATACGCAAGACGGTGAACGTGCAAACGGCGTCAACATCGCGGCGTGCTCTCTCTTGCTGGCGCAAGCCATAGCAACGCCCGCCAGATTCGGCTAACGTAGCTCAAATGTCCGATTCAACAAGCCGTTTTTGTCGAGATACTCAAGCAAAAAAACGTTGTGCTTCGACGACTTCGAGTGGGGGATGAAAAAGGTGGAGCGTAATGGAAAATACATTAACGCGCCCGTGATCACCTCCATCAGGAATAAGAATCCTTTGGACACCAAAGTTCTTGAGTTACGAGACTTCTGTATTGCCAATATATCAGAGGTTACAAGAACAAAAAGAAAGACGTGCTGTTGTCACTGATCGCCCAGTAGATGAAGAACAACAAGATATACGGTCGCATCTTCAGAGCCAAGATGAAAGACCGCAACGAGCCTGAGGCGAAGCAAATTCAGTGCCCGTTCCGACTCATCAACATTCTTTTTTCGAGCCACTTTGCATCGCGACTTGTCTCGCTTTGCGATCAGCGCACGCGCGCTGACCTCGACGCTGCAGTTTCAGCGGAGAATACGTTTTGGGAGGACGTACTTGCTGCTTTCTTGGATAGTTCTTCCGTTGAAGAGTACGACAACCTCGTTGCTGCGCATCCTGCACTGGATCCCGACAGCATTAATCCATCCCTTATCGTTCGCCACTCGAAGAAACTACTTCGCCGAATGTGGGGATCTTCACATGGAGCATTTCGACATGCCCACATACGCTTCACTACGTCTGACACAAACGGTGAAGATTTTTACAAGTACTGCGAGGGGCGTTTGGACGCTCTATATATTCATCTGCACCTGCGTACGAAGCGCGAGCTGATGGATCCTGTGAACCGCGACCTTCCTGACGACGTTTTCTACGAGAGCAGCAGTAGCTCGCCGCAAGAAGTAGGAGGTGATACGCACCGCAGGAAGAAGAGCGATGTAGCCGAGGCTATTCGAGAGTTCGGTAACCAGGCGTGGCGAGAAGCACTGGCAACGCCCAAGCAGGACACCGAGGGCCGCAAATTTCGTTTTCTGGAGGAAAGGTCTCGCGCCGGATGCAATACATGCGACAGCGGCTGTAGCGAGAAGAGCGAATGTCTGATCTACAAGATTACGCTTTTGTCAGCGATCGGGTCCAAAGCCTCTACGCGCAGCAAGAAAGCGAGCCCAATCAAAGGTTCCGGGATGGCATTGAAGATGAAATCACTACTTTGAAGGCAAAGAAGCAACGGCTAGCGGACACGCTTTGACAAGAATGTCACTCGGGATCTAATATAGTCATTCCAACCCGCAATAATCGTCGCCGTTGCGGATCGGATCCGGCCTGGTGTTTACTATGCTGGATCTGACGATTGCTGGCTGGAGTATTGCCAATACATCGCGCTGCTGCAGCCCGCACCGGATGTGTTTGAGCTCATCGACGGCGTGGTCATTCCTAATTATGGAGAAGTGAGGTATCACGGCCCGCCCGAGCACGTTGTGGGCCACTTCGAGAGCCGGGGCTTCAAGTGCCCGCCCGAGCGCAACGTGACCGATTACGTGCTGGATCTGGTCACGAACAAGCAGCACAAACACGAGTCAACTCTACCGTTGGAGCTCATGCAGCACCTGCGGTTGGCGAGCTAGTTCGCGGAGCACTACCGCCGCTCGACTATCCACTGCATCGTGCTGGCGGCGCTGGGAGCTCCTTACGATCCGAAGTTGCTGGAGAACGTGGTCAGTGACATCGACCCGATACTGGAGTTCAGTCGGTCCTTTTGGGACAACACCTGTACTTTGACACGCCGTCAGTGGTTGGTGATCATCAGAAACACCGCGTTCATCCGAGCACGTGCACTCATGGTCGTCGTCAGGATTTTACTAAGCATACCCGGTTGACAAATAGTGAAGAGTTGGTGTGACGTTCCAAGCGACAATCCTCATGGCACTGGGTCAGACCTCGAAGGTGCTGGCAGCCCGAGAGATTTTCTAGAAGCAGCGCGTTGCCAACTTTGCCCGTGCTTCATCGTATGCGTTTGCGAACTCCGTGGCACTTGTGCTCCAGGCCATTCTCGAAAGTCTACTGGCTGCGTGGCTCCATTGTACACGCCGGCCACTACTTTGTCTTTATCGCGCTTCTCGTGTTCATCAATTTGGTGTTCGCATCGTGGTTCTTCTTCCTGACGGCTAATTCGCCCAATTTCAACATTGCCAAGCCCATGTCGACGATCACTATCGCCGTGTTCGAGCTGTTCGGAGGGGTTGTTGCGTGTAGGAGCTTCATCTCGGACTGGTTGATCCGGGTCTATTTGCTTGACCCCATGGCCTGGTGTCTGCAATCGCTTGATGTGAACAAGTACCGCGCGGCCAAGTACGACGTGCATGTCTATGAGGGCATGGACTACATCAGCGAGTTCAACGCAACAATGGCCAAGTATTTCTTGTCCGAGTTCAGTGTTCCGACCAGCAGCGAGTGGGTCTGGGCATGCGTCGTTTATATCGTTGCGGTCTACCTGCTCTTGATGGGAATGGGTGCTACCGTCCTGGAATACAAGCGCTACTACAGCCCCAAGAACCTCGTTCTCACGCCCAAGGACAGTGAACAGTCCAATTTGACCGAAGCCTCTGATCACTACGCGCTCGCTTTAACGCCCAAGCACGCCAGTCCATCGCCCGGATAATCTTCGCAAGTCGTTGTGGATGTCCAGCATCGGGAGAAGAACTTTGTACCGGTGACGCTCGCATTCTAAGAATTGTGTTACTGAGTGCCGAAACCTGATAGCCCGAAGGAGTCACTCGATTTGATCAAGGGTATCAGAGGATTGGCAAAGCTTGATACAATGACAGCTTTGATCGGATCGTCGGACGCTGGTAAGACGACGCTCATGGGCGTCATCCCTGGGCGAACGACCGGAGGCAAAATCGCGAGCAAGATCTTGTTCAACGACTGACTTGGCCATTCGCAGCAGCAGAGGCTACTGCAAGCAGATGGACGTTCACTCAGACGCGACGACGTTTCGCAAGGCTTTTATGTTCAGTGCATTTCTTCGCCAAGACAGCAGCATCCCGGACAGCAAACGTTCGACTCGGTGGACAAGGTTCTCGACTTGCTGGATATGCAAGACATCACAGACCAAATTGTGCGGGGTAGCTCCGTTTTGCAGATGAAGCGCTTGACGCGCCTCGCGAACAAAACGCCACTAAAAAACAACTATTTTCCCTCGGCGTCATGTTAAAGTCTACGCTAGCGTCTCAGCGATGACCAACACCTAAAAAGAACGCTGTCTTAATCTTTCTTTATATATTTTAAACGATAAATACCGAACAAGATACGCTAAATACCAATGTGTGTAAGTGCATTTACTCTCAATTAATATGTTCTTATGTGATTTTGAGCATGTTGTTTCTTGACAGCCTGAACCATAGCTTGCGTCAGTACCGGCCTTACCTGCTGACCAACTCGAACTCTTGAATGCAAATTCAGATGTGAATGAGTTGGCTAGCCTCTGCTACATCTATTCGAGCATGATTGCTCCTACTGCTACCTTGTCAACTACCGTATGCTGGTCCTCCTGCCACCAGGCGGAGGTTTTGCAACGACAGTATCCATTGTTCGGTGCTGGAACGGATGACCAAATGACCCGTACATTCCACAGCCCACCAATGCAGGCTATCCATGGTCCCTACCAGGCATTTGCCGCGGGCAGTAGCTGGACCACGTTTTTTTCTTGGTCAGTGGTTGCCTCAGTGTTGCCGATGAAGTTGCTGTTGATGTTGTAGTCCGGCGTATGCGTCAACACGTACAGAGCAAGGTCAGCATCAGCGACCTCATTAACGTAGTGCTGTCTGACGTCCTCGTGTAATTTCTGTAGGATCCCATAGGTTCTCGATGTTCTCGAGTTCTTCCCACGCCACATAAAATGGGGCGATGGTCGACAAAGTTTCGTACCGTCGGGTATACGTCTTGGTTGACGATGTGCTATACCACTTCTTCCGTGACGACAAAAGAGCTACCAGCATACATCTTTAAACGAGAGGCATGCACATCTTGTGTGACACTAGGGAGAATATGTTCTACAATAAAATAGTTGGGTTTGACACCTACGCTACGGAAAGGCCCCATCCATTTGACAGACAGCTTGTTGGTTTTCGGCCGTCACTCGATTTGTGACCACAGCACAAAGGCACCAACGTGAAAATTGTCAGGCGTAGCGCTGCGTTGGTGGCGCGTTTCGACGGGTTTGTGTAGTTTTGGCCTGCCCAACTTTTTGGTGCATGCTGGTGAAGCGCGTCCACCTTCGCCGTAATGTTGTCTGGTATGTCCTCAATGCTCACCACTTGCTTGCTACCCTTGGCTGTCTGCACGGCAATGCTTTTCAGCGGATACGAGCACTCCAGACCTGCGAACACTTACATGGGCGACAACTTGACAACGGATGGCACTAGAGTCTGATCGGGGTTCGCATGATTAAAGGGGAGAAGGCCGACTCACCGCTCTTGACGTAGCAGAAACTCCAGTATCATTACGCGACATACCTGTAGGATGTCTCTGTTAATCCGCTCGACGCTGCCATTGGGCAGTATGCTACACGGAAGCTTTGACGACTCTGCACGCGGTGGGCAAACTCGGCTTTCAACTTGTCTTTGAAGTGGGTGGCCGTAGTATCTGCGGTGACCCAAACCGCATGTTCCACTGCAGAATAGCATGGGCTGCTGTTGCTGCATCTATCTGCCTGCATGCTACTAGTTCGCAGAAGTGAAAGTAGTCGTCCTTCAGAACCAAGATGTAGTTACTAGTGTTGTCGTAGTTTCTAATGCCGGGAAAATCCATGGCTAGTCCTTCGGTGCGCTCCTTAGATCGAAATAGCTCACCATACGGTCTGGAGACAATGCTGACTCCCTTGACATGGCAACAAAATAGACAGCGCAGGATTCTCGTGGTTTGATGTGCACAATGGTGATGTCAAAGAATCGCTCAACTTGCTGCACCACCACATTTACCCCACGATCTCCCTGATCCCTACAGTGGGCTACAATCATGAGGTGTAAGAGAAGGGCATCAACTGTCTTTGGAATACATGGTCTTGTACAGGAGTCGACGTACGCGTCTTGGTTGTCGAGGTGATGCGGATGTGCCCAGCAGAAAAGGGATCAACAAAACCATTACGGTGCGCTACTTTGCCCTTTGAGCCGGGTGTATAGTCGCAATGCTTGACCATTCCATGAAAACTATAGATCGTAGCTGAGACGTCGTTGCAGTAAACCATCGCTTCATCAAGCAAGTGCGAGTTACAGCCGGCTTTTCATCAGCCCACCTGGAGAACATGTCTGCCCAGACATTGTCCTCTCCAGCAATGTGCTCGATTTCATAGTTGTGCTGTTTAAGCTTCAGACTCAATCGGAGCAGCTTACCACAAATGTGCTTCTTGATTTCAATGCCAGGTGCAAAAAATGTAAATGAAATCCCTATGATCCGTGAAAATTTTGAAACCCTTGCCTCTGATGAGCAGGTAGTCCAGCTCGGAGCATGCTTGCACAATCTGGTAGCCCTCGTTCTCAATGACGCTCCAGTGCCAGGAGGCGCCGCCAATGGTGTGAAATTATCCCAGTCACGTGCGTCAAGATGATGCTCCAGCCATCGCCACCCGCATAACTGTACATACAGATGGTGCCTGCTGGGCCCGGCAACGTAAGTGTGCAAGTATTTTGCAACATGATCTCTACGATCTTAAAACTTTCAATTTCATCTGGGAGCAACCCAATGAGCATATTTTTTCCAGCTACTTATTTGGTTCGACGAGTGCCAACCATCTTCTTGTCCAGTCGTGCTTGTAAGGGCTCGCAAGTCCGAGCGAAATTAACCAGGCTGCTGCGCATCCAACCGACAGCACGCAATATTTGCTGTAACGCTCCAGCGGGGGCAGAAACGGACATGTTAATGAGCGCTTAAATCTTTTTCGAGTCGTACGCCACCCCATCTTCGGTCGGCACGCGGCAACTCCACTTCACGGTTCTCGTGTACAAGCAGATATGTCTAGTCCTAAAAACAGTCCATGCTTCTCCAACTGCGAATAAATTAAATCAGTGATCTCGAGAAATCCATGAATCGTTCTTGCGTATATGAGCAAATCGTCCACCCAAACAAGTACATGCTCAAACAGAAGATTCTTCTTACGCATCAACTTGTCGATAGACTGGTGAAAACGCAAGGAGTAATCGACGGATAGGGCCATTTGAAAGCAGCTCTTGATAAAAGCTGCAATTTGTTTGTGCTCCGTGTCGCTTACAAATTCCAGATGATCACCTGCAAGTGGCTGCGTGAGAGCATTTACCGGTCTCAAGTCGATCGTCTGCCTCCATTCGTTCTCCTTGCCGGGTTTGCGCACTGTCAGTGCGGGGCGTGTCCAACTCTCTGGGTTTGTATAGGCCCATTAGCTTCTCATTGAACCGACGCAAAAAATCTCGCTACAGGAGCATAATGCAAGGGCTTGCAGCGATTAGCCTCTGCTCCTTCCTTGATTTGCATAATGAACGGTGGAAGACGAGCTAGAGGATCAGCACTAATTTGTAAACGTTAAACGTCCCTCTTCGATACAATTTTATACAACTCTTCACTCCTCTCAGCCAAAAACCCATTGTTCACTGGTTCTACAAGCAACTAACGAAGTGGGCCTCGATGGCATTGTCATCAGGTTGAAAAATTGGCTTGTAATCTCGCTTGCCATCCAAGGGATCAATGTCGGCCACTCCCGAGGTGATGCCGAGAGCCTTCAGCGTTCTCTTGCCTAGTGGGAATTTATCTTCAGGGGTATCTGTGATGATGCAAGTCAGACCACACCAGTTCACGCGTCCAACAACAGTTTGCAGTCCGATACCCAATTCCACATACTCAGTGCACGTGATCAGAGCTCTTTCGACAGCTACCCCTTTAACTGGAGTCAAGTTTCACAAGGTTCACAGTAGGGTCCAGGATTTGCAACTCGAAGACGATGTTTTGTGGAATGATGTTGTGGGTCGTGCACAAGAAAACATTATAAGTAGGTTGCTGAAAATGACCTCTCAAATACCGACCGATCCAAGCGTTGTCAACCGCTTCACATCAGTTTTCTCGTGATCACCCTTCTTCTCTTTCCAAGTAGGTCCTCAATGCACTCCTTTTTTGGTTGGCGTTGGCGCTCGGACAGTCCTCCACCGCGTCGGCAGTGTAAACAGCCATTCGGCGGCCGACCTGCGCGCTTACCTTTGTGATGGTCTGCGATCATCATAATAACCCTGCTTCTTGCCATCGGTGATGTTTTCACACATGCAAAGCACTCATGCGTTGGATGGTTGCCAAGCGTAAAAAGTAGTGGGAACACGTTTAGGAGCGCTTGACCGACCGAGGTGGTCGTGTCTGATAGACCTGGTTAGCCGACCGCGTCTAATATAGACCCAAGGGGAGCACGTACGTGATGCAGGTGATCTCCTGGTGAGCCGAGCTGCCAGTCATCTCAAAATCAGCCGGAACGCATCAGAACTTGTCACCCCAGTAGTGAGACATCTGGTAGTAGAATCGGCGATCGGCCCTCGTGCACTACATAGCCTTTCAACAGCTCCCAGCGCCAGCCTGGCGTTATACAAGTGCCTTGGCCAGCTTTTTTATTTAATGCACAGGAACGAAAATGATGAAGCATCTAAAAAGCTGCTCCAGCTTTGCCAGACCATCGGTGCAGCGACGTAAGTTTTCATCGCCTATTCGGACAGTATCGCTGTTGACGCCACAACGACACACTACAAAAAATGACGTCGCGGACAGCTCAACTGGGCGACACAAGGAAAATTTCTCAAGAAAAGCAAAAACAGCAGTCAATATGTGCTGTATGCCAAAGTGCACCATCATAACGTGCTAAGAAAACCAGATTACAGGTGTATGGGCTTATGCAGTTCTTCAATGCTGCTTACAGGTCGTATAAAGTGAGGAACCTTGCTAGAGGCGCGTGGATTACCTCATCGAAAGGCTGGGCGTCATGCGGACTATCGATCAGGGTACTAGGCTAAGTTGTAGCCCCTGACTAGAGCTGGACTAATTTCCGTGTGGCCGTATACTCGGCGATGACGGGGAAGGAGAAGGACACAACGTAGTTGTTGACCCTAGTCGAAAATACTGGATGGTTTGGGACGTCAAAGACGACATGGAATGTATGTATCCGCGGTAGTCTGCTTGTGACAAACTCGGGGCAGCTACACGCAAGAGCCGACTGGCCACCAACACATTAGGTGACGCTGCGAGTCACCAGTCCAATCTTCACGACACAGCAGGTTTCATTCACCCCGGCTATCCTTATTTGCGCCGAGTTCTTCTTCTCCTCATGACGGAGATAGCCTTCGAGTATTCTCTGGAAAACAAAGTCGGTTGTAATATTACCGACCGAATAGCTTTCGGATTCTTGGGATGAAGGTGAATGGATGTAAGCTGACGTCGAATCAGATTACCCAAAGCCTTCCTTCCCATGGATGCATTTGGATAGAGAAGAATCCTTGAGATGCACTGATCAATTGCGCAGATCAGATCTACTAGCCGCTTTATTTAATTCCACGAATCCTAAGTTGGTTTGTCGTTGTGTTTGTTGCGGGGAAGTAGTTTGCTCGTGTATGGGAAGACCGCATAACCCCGCATATAAACCAGCTCGCCTTCAAGCAACACAATAACTCGACGGAGAAATGGTTGCACAGCACTCCATTTAGCGATGATGTCGTTCAAAAGACCCCCTCGTTCTAGCACAGACCAGTCCTCTCCAAGCTGCCTCAATTGCTTCTCTATCTGAGTCCCGCCATTGCCAGTTTTTCATCCCATAATACACGGGCATGTAATTAATAGATAGACTCCGGATATACTTCCTTAAGTACATTCCATTCTTTGTCAATAATGAATGTTTCCGTGACATTCGCACCAATGTGTCCATTAAAACAAATGCACACACTGGCGTATCGTTTCCTTCTTTTGATCGACCACAATCATCTCATACAACATGCATATTAGACGGGCGATGCTACAGTACGACTTGGCATCACACGCGAAAGCAAGTCAAATGGCATGCTGCTCAAGTTCGAGGTACATGCACTATACAACGTTTCGGAAATGCAATCGTGGGATTACACGAACGTCCATTTGTTATCGCGTATACTACACAGATTTACGTCTACTATCAAACACTGTTTTTTAATGTCGAATCGCGCTACTTACAGCTCATTGTTTCACGTCCTTTTAAGCGACATGCGCTTGCGGTAATGCGGCAGGTTCCAAGCTTCGTATTCTCACAAAATTGCTTCATGACGGAAAGAAGCGGCCCACTTTCAAAGCCAAAACTTCCACACTTGTATTGTTTCGACTTTTCGGCATGAGTGCACGGCAGCTTTGTTCTTGGTCCGGCTCAGATGATTCATCACCGCTGATAAAACGCATTATTTCTATGAGTCATTCATGACACACAAGCGATTCTGAAGGAGGCATTCGTTGATGCAAGACGCCAGTACAACTGCAAGCATGGGTGCTTGGACGCTCCTTAAAACGGTGGGGTTCGTGACCAGCTGTACTATCGTTCTACGGGGTATCAGGCCGTGTTACACTGGCTGTCACGAAGATATGTGCATTGTCGTCACCAATGAGGTGAGTTGTATAGCTCGTCGTTCTAGTTGACCGTGACTGACACGGTACTGCAGCATTTTACTGGCACAATTATTGTGATCGCTGGAATATTGTTTTTCTGCAGACTTCCACACACAACCACCCCTTCAACCAAAACATTTATGATCGCATCAATTTGAACAAGGTGATTAAAAGTGAAGACCTCGGCGGATCTATCGACCAGCTTAGACAGACGAAGTTCATATGCGACATTTCGCAAGGTATATATCGCCTGAAATCGGTACGTCTCTAGAAATAATGTCGTGTAAATATCTTTCTAATATTAAATGTTTTTAAAACAAATTTTGGGATACTTGCATAGTGTTCGGGTCGTGATTTTTCTCACCAACAAGTCCGGAATGTGTTGTAGTGCTCGTTATGGAGGTGCAGCTGCTGAGCAGCGTCTCGCTCCCGTGTTGGATACGTTTGTGAAGCAAGAAAGTAATTACTGTCTTGTCTTAAAAGCAGCGGGTGATGTTGTATGTGATGTAGCGCTAGTTAACCAGGCGCAGAAGCAGACCTATCAGCTCTGGGGCGAATGCCTCCCCCTAGGTTGGGCACACCCCACCAATAACCTAGGATAACATATACGTGAGCTGATGGTAACTGTCGGACATGACAAATGTGTTTTGGTGTGTACTTGTTAACGCAGCAAACTCAAACTATTGTCCCGAGAAAGGGTCAGACCCAGGGGAATCTGAGTGATAAATGTGGGAGAGCTAGTTTAGCAAAAATAAACCCCACAAACATATCCAAGTTACGCAAAAACTTCAATATCATCGCCTCCATACGATCACGGCTTCCGAATTCGCGCCTCCAATTCGAGATTGGGAACGGCGACTCGCTACCATAATAGATTTGCCTACCCCAGCTGTGATAACCTCGCGAGTTATGCTTCCAGCATCTATTACCGGATTATCAGCTCCCGAATCTACCGTTATAGCGAATTCAAACCTACGCGACGAGAGCTTGAATGAGACATTCCTCCATGCAACCCCTGCGATTACTTGCATTAAACTGGAGCTACCTAAATTGACCCACAATGGTGGAAAGAATCACCTTCGTCCGAAAACAGCTCGGTCGGTCACATCTCTTGATATACCGTGTCGGACGCAAGGCCCTCATGTAGGTAGGAGCTGTAACCAAGTGGCTTCGGCGATGCACCGATGTCTCTAAAGCTCGCAAGGTGTATAACCTGACTCCGCGACGACATACATCTCCGAGCAACCTGCGAAAGGTTTTGCAGGAACAAGCAATGCTATCAGAAACATCAGTATCGTCTGACTGAAAGAGCTTTCACGAAGTGTGTTGCAGCGTTGCGACGAGTACGTCAAGTAGCCGTTATCACTCCAACTCAGTTCGGCCTGGAGATCAAAATCACAGGATCTTCTCGATGCCACAAGTAGTTTATTTAGTCTTTGTGATGAAAACCTGAGGTCGAAAAATTTGCAATTCAATAAATGATTGGGGTTTCCAATACAACTTTTTTATTGAGCCATGCCGATTTCAACACGATATAATATTGACCCAATTGTTGGCAATAGATATAAAAAAGAGCTCGGGGTAGAGCTCAATCCTTCAAAAACAAATACTCGTTTTGATGGCATCGTATGCCAGAGTTCCCCTCACCACACTCACGTCAACAAAAAATCACTGGTCAGAAGCTCAGAAGCCCTCCAAACGCAAGCTTTCCCGGCATAGGCCTGCTCACAACTACATCTTCGCTGAGCTTCAATTTCCTCCAACAAGCAGATCACCAACACCTACGCGCCCCTTGGCCAATGAATCTTGCGTTGCAACCTTTGAAACAGTGACATGATACAAGTAGCCAGTCCGGATACTGCACACCTGACTGAAAAACACGAGGGGTATGAGGCTCAATACGCGTTCTTCCAAAACAAGTCGGGACGCCCGCTTCAAGTTTTCGGTTTCGTGCAAGAGGAGTCTAGCCATCTATTCCAGTGAATCCACTGGATCATCATCCGGAACATGCGCATCCACGAGGTTGGAGATGCGCTTACTCGAGCGATGAGCAAGCTGCGACCTACCACTGTCAAGCCTGTCTAGAAGTGCATGGAATGTATCGCAATCAAGGTAAATCATGAGTTCGAGAGAGAGAACAAGGAACGCTGTTTGCTAATTTAAGCAGTGCCAAAGAAGAGCAAGCGTCATCCATAGACTGCTACACTAGCACATGCGAGACGCTCTAAAGACCGTCAGCAACTCCAGCAAGAACGGTGGCTGACGATCGCCGAGCTCATAGGAGGGCCCACGAGGCCAGCGTCGTGTTTCTCGCCACTCAGTATATCAAGTGACGGAACCTCATAAGGTCCGACTTTGACTTTTTATTTATTCGGAGATAATGTGTTTTGTGCATAACTTCTGTTTTGTAGTCCTTAACACATTGAAGAACTTGATCTACCTGTTATATCACTAGTACTTTGACGAAATCCTGCTCTGCAGGGTGGGATTCCTTCCTTGGCATTTCATAAATTGAAATGACTACACCAATATTATGTATTACGTCGGCCGGGGTGTAACGTGGTGCAATTATATGTGCCCAATATATGGAGACTGTCAGGTGTCCCTCTCGAGTACATGGTACATGGTACCAGTGGTCCTGCGAGCCAATCGCATTAAATTGAGTATAGACATCTTGTAGTTTGTATTGACAGCAAGTATGCACCTAGAAATACAGTCAGTCTTTAATTCTACTCGTCTGTAGCAAACCGTTCCCACTAAGGCCGGGAACTAATGAACTGCTGTTCACCTGGGTAGTAATACCGTTAAGCACTTCCTCTGTGCAAGAGTGCTGTGTGACCCCGTCACATTTGGTAGCACTGTAGTCAATCGTACGCCTACGCGGGTAGATTGGTCAACCTGAATCCTTGATGGCTCTGCTCCGCAAGTCACGATGGACCGAAGTGAGTGTCCTCACTTGACTGACTCGCAGTTCGAGTCGGTCCGGAAGATGGCGGGTATATTTGGTAGAGATGCCCTCCGGAGATTGGAGGCGGCGAAGCCGGTCGAGCGCGTGAGCGCATTTGGCGAGCATGAGCGTGGTCTCGTCGCTCATGTGCAGGGAAACCTGCTGGCTCATATATTTGAGCAGAAATGGGTGCAGCCTAAGCCTTTATAGCTACCTGTTCCCCCGTATGAAGAGAAGGAAGGCGAGAACCTTCACTTATGGGTCCGAAAGACTGAGATCGCGATGAACAAAGGTCTCATCTCGGACGAGCACCTTCGAGTCGCTTTCGCGCTCACCAATCTTGGCGGTCGTGCCAAGACTTGGGCGTACACGCGCGAAGCGTTGTCGCCGGGATGTTTTACATCCTGGGTCCAGCCGGCCGAGCAAGTTCGGGCCTCTTTTCACCCGGCGAGTAATGAGCTCCACCAGCACTCACACTTTCTCGTTGGGAAGGAAGGGGAGTGCAAGCTGTACGTGTACGTACAAGAGTTGCGCATGTTGGCAGCATCGCTGGTAGGGAACCCAGTATCTGAAACCGTCAAGGTGACGGTTTTCGTGGACGAACTGAAGGTCGGTCCTGCGCGCTCCGCGTACGAACCATAGGAGTCGATCTAAATCGCCCTACAGCCACAAGCACGATCTGGCTGTTGTCCAGCTGCAGTCGGTCGCAGACTGCGAGCCAGAACCCTTGGATCTGAGCTCGACTGAGCAGAGCTCTGTCCGCTGCTTTGTCTGCGGCAGACGGGGGTAATATCAACGTGTCTACCCTTCTTCAGGGGCTAGGGATAAGTTAATCCTACATAATAATCGCCGGCGCCAACCGCGGCCAAGTGACCGATGGGGTGTCAACCACCAGTAAGGACGAGTGGCTTGCTGTAGTTGAGTCGAGTCTCTGTGGTGTGTGTACGGAAGGCGTACACCGCGGAGGCTCGGTGCCCTGATAGCACTGGCTCTCGTAATAGTGGAGATCAGAGGTGGACGGTTGGTAGCTCTAAAATGTTGTTATGGGTTCAAATCCCATTTTTCCTGTTTTAATATTTTTAATATGCACGTAAGCGTACGAGGTAAGCGTACGGGGGTAATATTACCCCTCGGCAGTCGAAGCCTATATGGCGCGACAACTTTCGGCGCTGGGCTGTTGGCATACCAACCCACAAGCCGTTAATTCGTTAGTGGTCATATGTTACCCACCTAGTAGTACCTTGGAGCACTACCCCAGTCAAAGCCCATACGGCGCGACGACTCACCGCGTTGTACTGCTGGTGTTACCAGCCCACACGCCGGGCAGGCAGCCCTTGTCAGTCGGCCTAGCATTCGGCGGTCCACGAGCTGTGGTCGTGACAGACGTTGCAGGCTTCACTGCAACTCCTTCCGCGGAGGCGTCGGTCTCACTGACGTCTACTCAAACTGCTCAGACGCTACTGCGTCCTGGTGGTCCTTACCTGCGGGGAACGCAGACGTTCGCCCACATCTCACAGATGTATTGGTGACCGCGAATGGGCCACGAGGTGCAGCGCTGGGTGGCCGGGTGCCAGGAATGCGGCAGCCACATGGCGCGGTCTCGCGAACTTATTCCACCACTGCGTAGTTTTCGGGGAGGGGGGAGGGGTTCGAGATCGTTGGGCTCCATGACGTGGCGGGGCCGTTCGCACGACAGGTGAATGCCGTACCAGATGGTCGGGTTGGTGGAGCGCTTCCGTCGCACCTGGAAGGATTCTGGTAGCGCTCTATATGCCGGAAGAGACGCAGAACGACTGGGAGAAATGGGTGGCGGTCGCTCTATACGCCTATAACTCCGCCAGACACACGACGGTAGAGATCTCCTCTAACAATCAGATTGGTACGTCGGCTGCGCACGCCGAACGAGTTGCTGCGGGGCACCGAGGTGACCGAAGCAGACCGGGTGACGGAGTATATGGAGCGACTGCAGAGGACGATGACCAGGTGCCTGAAGAGTGCCTATAAGGCGAGGGCGCGAGCGGGCCAGGCAGACTAAGTACTATAATAGGCGGGTGAGAAACCGGCGCGAATTCGAGGTAGGCGACAAGGTCTGGATGTACCGACCGCCACGTAGACCGAAGCTCACCAAATTTGGACATCTGTGGATGGCCCAATGGTGATGGTGGGACTGGTTGGGTACGATAACTTCGTGGGGAGGCCCTGCGGTATAGGCGGGGAGGGCGGGGAGTACATGCCCACGTATCGTTTCGCGTCAGCTACCCCTACCCAACACTGTTTCTCGTGCAAGAGGCAGCAGACATTAAGCGCCAGCTAGAAAATGAAGCACTTGAAGCCTTGATAGTAGATGTCGCGCAGCCAGCGCAGGCTGCGGGAAACGCGGTGGCTCCTCTTCATGCGGCAATAGGCGCTCAACGAGGGCGAGGACACCAGAGTAGGTGAGAGCCGTAGGCCACCGCTGGCTCGGCGAGTGGGTCGAAGTCCGACGGCGGCAACGTCGGAACAAGGCCGGCAACTATGTACTCGAGTACTGAGTGCAGCCCGTGGCTAACGGCGGAAGAGACGCAGCTGGACCCACAAACAGCGAAACCGGAGTATGGTTATCGGTCGGAGCCTGCGAGCGACTTTGGTTGCCGACCAGGCCGTGGAAGATCTATGGTGTGGGGACGGCGTGTATAAGGTCGCAGCTGGGCAGTTGCGGGGACCGACAGCAGCTCGCAGAGGCGAGGGACGCCAGTGCGACACAGTGCGCCCAGCAGAGAGGACGGAGCGTGGAGAAGCGAGGACAGGGCGAGCGGGCTGCGACTGTGAGCAGAGAGGGTGGTACCACGCGGGAATGATGAGTTCTGCGGCGCCGCGTGGTTGAAGTCAAAAGCCAAGCTAGTGGGTACTGGAGCCGATCGGGCGGGCGGCTGGATTCTGAGGCTCTCAGAGGAGCCTTAATCGACGAATTACCGAGCTTAGCACACTCGTGTGAAGTCGACGTGATCGACGCCTTCTTCGCGGCGAAGTATGCCGCTGGCATGGTGCGCGAGTCGAAGTCGCCTCATTCGTCCCCGACGTTTTGTGTGGGCAAGTCCAACGGGAAGTGGCGCATGGTGCACGTCTTCAAGTTAAACGCGACAACCATTCGACGCCGATTCCTCGGAAGGATGTGCTGCAAAACAACATGGTAGGCTGCACGATCTTCTGTTCGCTCGACATGGTTGACGGCTATTATCAGCTTCTGATGCGCGAATCGGACATCCCGCTTACGGCGGTGAGTACGCCTAGCGGGATGTTGCGGGAATGGTTGGTAATGCCCCAGGGGCTGTCCAACGCACCCGCCACGTTCAATCGGCTCATGACGCAGCTCTTCAGGCCGATATGGCACATCGTATAGACGTACTTGGAGGACATCTTTGTGCACAGTCGTGCGTCGGAAGGCAAGACTGCCGTCGAAGCACATCTTGATCACCTCCGTGAGGTTCTCTTGTGCATGCGCGAGAATCGCCTCTATGCGAACATCAACAAGTGCATCTTCGGCGCCGAAGAGATTCTCTTCTTGGGCTGTTTCCTTGGCAAGGATGGTGTCCGTGCGGACCCTGAGCAGGTGTGCGCCATCGCACAGTGGCTGGTGCCCGTCTCGCAGAAGGACCTGCGTAAGTGGCTCAGCCTTCTTGAGAAGATTAGTCAGTGGCCGTGCCATCTCGTCGTAGTTGGCCACTACTTGCACAAGTACAGCACCAACTACGACGAGATGGCACGGCCACTGGCTAATCTTCTCAAGAAGGACGCAATATCAGGCTCTTGCAGCCATCAAGAGCAGCCTACAGAGCGCCCCGATTTTGGCTCTGCCAGACGAGGATCGCCCTTTCAGCGTGGTATGCGATGCATCCGACTTTGCCATTGGATGAGCACTGTTGCAGGTGGATGCCGATGGCCGTGAGAGGGTGGTCTCCTTCCAGTCTCGCCAGCTGAAGGCGGCGCAAAAGACTACCCCGTCCACGACAAAGAGCTCTTGGCGATGAAATACGCCTTGGTCAAATTTCGGGTGCACCTGTTAGGTCAAAAGCCCTTTGTGATCAACACAGACCATGCCTCGTTGAGGACGGCGACATCGTCGCCTCACCTCTCGCAGCGCATGGCGCGGTGGCTGTCCTTCTTCGCCGAGTACAACTTTACGGTAGAGTACAAGCCAGGGAAGCAAAATGTCCTCGCGGACGCGCTCTCTCCGCGGCCAGACTACGAGTTGAGGCATCTGGCCTAACTCGAGTCACCGCTCTATGAGCTTATTCGCGAGACGAATGCCGATGACGACGACCTCGCAGGTCTAGTGGCGGCGCTGAGCGCTCCAGACAAGTCCGTCGAGCTCGCGACACGGCAGCGTTCGTGTTTGCACCGCTACTCGGTAGTGGAGGGCTTACTCTACTACCAAGTAGACGAAGGCAACGAGCCTCGAATAGTTGTTCCGAACGACGAAGATCTACATCATCGGGTCCTCTATGAGGCTCCCGATACGCCGCTTAGCGGCCATCTTGGGCGCGAGAAGACGTACACGTCGGTGGCTCGCAACTTCTGGTGGCCCCACATGTACATATGGGTACGCACGTACGTGCAGACATGTGAGACGTGTCAGCGCGTCAAGACTGCGCCGTCGGCGTCCGCGCCTCTGATGAGTTTGCCGGTACCGGCAGATTGCTGGCGCTCCGTGAGCATGGACTTCATCTTAGAGCTTCCGGCCGACACGCGTGGCCACACTGGCATCTTGGTGTTCGTTGGCCGCCATAGCAAGATGATGCGGCTGGCCGCTGTGAGGAAGAGCGTGACAGCACCTCAGGCGGCGCAGCTATTCGTGGACAACGTCTTCCGTCACCACGGCCTCCCCGAGGCATTCGTGAGTGATAGAGACCCCAGGTTTGTGTCACACTTTTGGCAACATCTCTTCCGACTTCTCGACACGGGATTAGACATGTCCACAGCGGACCATCCTCAGACCGATGGTCACACCGAGCGTGTGAACCGAGTCTGGAAGACATTCTTCGTAGTATCTGCGCTGCAGAACCCACCAAGTGGAGTACGCTTCTTCCTCAGGTGGAATTTGCGCACAATAATGCAGTGCATTCGTCTACTGGCTTCACCCCGTTCTACGTGAACGGGCTGCGCCACCCGCGTACGCCGCTGACGTTGCCGCCGGCATCTAATTTGGGTTGGGGAGAGGCTAATGATGAAGCCCCAAGGGGCCTTAAAGGCCTAAGAACGTCCGTCAAATGGAATCTGCTCTCGTTTATCGAGACCGATGAGGCTGTTCGACAGCGCGTACGTGACGCCATGGCTGCTGCTCAAGACGCTCAGAAGGAACACAGTGATCGCAAAGGGCGCAAATACACACATGTGTTTAAAGTGGGAGACCAAGTTTTATTAAACGCTAAGAATCTTCCTACTCAAGCGGTCTCCGCAGTGGGCAGCACGAAGCTGCGACCTCGCTTCATTGGACCGTTCACGGACATTGGGGTCCACGGGCACGCCTACACGCTGGACTTGCCATCATCCATGGCCACGCATCCGGCGTTCTACGTTGGGTTGCTCAAGCCTTATCGCCCGGCGTCGGCTGTTGACCCTGCGGATCCTGCGTTGCAGAGTACTGGCGAAAGGCGTTCGCCACCAGCCGAACGAGCTCCTCCTGAGGAACAGGAGCGGGAGCAGGAGCTGGAGCAGGAACGGCAGCCGCTGGCTGGCGCCTCTCTTGAGTCTCCAAGTGGATCACATGGTCATTCAGATCCCGGATCCAACCAACGTGGTCGCCCAGGTCGCGGCGCACCTGTCCGTCGATCGGTTCGCCTTGTGAACAACGGCGCATTACGTGGTCCATCTCCTTACCAAGCTGGCCAACCCGCGCAGGCAGATCCCGCACACGGTGTCGAAGATAGCTCAGGTCCCCAGGGGTACTCTGGAGCTTCTCCACGAGAGCTTCCGCAGCTTGCACTCGAGCGCGCAGCGCCACCAAGTCTGCCCGCTGGCCATTCAGTAGTCGCTGACAGGCCTCCACGGCCGTTAGCAGGCTCTCCACGGCGGGACGAGAGCCAGTCGAGCGACGCTGGGCGTATTGATCGGACACCACGCCCATCGCGTACTCCGCCTCCTCTGCTTGGTAACGAGGGCACCCTCTACTACCATGTCGAGACGCTACTGAAGCTCCGCGGGCGTAGCGGTCAGTACCAGTACCTGGTGAAGTGGCGTGGCTACCCGAGTAGTCGTAACTAACGGGAGCCTGGTGGTCGCCTCGAGGAGGACTGCGCCGACCTCGTGGTAGCTTTTGAGCGTGCTCACGGAGCTGGTCGGCGCTAACAGGGCCGAGAACACTCATATGCTCTATCGGCTGCGACTGCCAAGACTTCTGAATCCTCTGTACGACCTCCTCGAGGATGACCCCTGGGAAGGGCTTGTGCCGATCGAGATATCGGCCCGACCACGTGTCGTCAGCGATCATCTTCGCCATGCAAAATCGAAAAAGACGCTGAGCCAGCCACTCGATCCGGTACAGAGTCCAGGAACTCGGGGTGGGCATAGCCCAGGTGGAGTAACCACGCCTTGTACTCCGTCCCGTTCCGCTGGCTGGCCAAGCCGGTGTCTGAGAGAAGCACGACCGGGCATTTGTCGCACTGCGGTGCCCCAGGACCAGGCCTTCAGCTTTGACGAAGGAGCCCCCGATATTCGTCCCGTGTCCAATATCGCAATGCGAGGAGTTGTTCGCGGGTGCGAGGGGAGCCAGCCTCACGATCACGCTTGGCGCCAACCGCCTGAGAGGCAGCCTGGTGGGAATGATCGCTTAGGTGCTGCCAATGCTCGGACTGCAGCAGCTCGGGTGGGACACCCTCACCAACACCGGCGTTGGTGATGACTTGCGGTTCCCGCTCGGCGGATTGGGGGGCATCTCGGTGATACTTGCTCTGCTCCGTGGCCTTGGCACGTGCCACCGTAGCAGCGGTCCTCGGCATCCTCGGGCTTCCAGGATGTATGATACGCTGCTGTTCAGTGAGCTGGGGTGACGCGCTCGGGTCCTCGACCTCCCCGGCCTCTTGGTCATTGTCGGAGGCCGACTCCTCGTATTCCACCTGCAGCGAGGGGTCCTCCGGTGACGGAGGTCGCCCCTTGGGGGTCTCGGACGGCGGTGCCGGCTCCTCGGTTGGATCAGTGGAGTCTGCTTCACCAGCAGGAGTTGCTCTGGATTTTGGGGGCCCCAGGAGCCTTCGGACCGTCGGCCGACGAAGCCTCATCACCGGTAATGAGCCCGGGGTTCGGAGTGTCCGTGTCGGACTCGCTGCTGCTCTTCTCCTCATGGGGACCCGGCTGCAGCACCTCCTTGCGCTTGGGGATCTGCTTCAGGGTCGTGTTGGCCTCCTTCGTTCTTCGGAGTAGGCTGCTTCGCAGCGGGCTTCTTCGCGGCAGGCTTCGAGGAAGCAGCCTTCTTCTTGGCGGATGCTGCAGCCTTGGCGAACCTCGAGGTCGGCGGCCCATTGAGCATCGTCGGCGGCAGCCTTGGACTTCGGTGACAGCGGCATGCCCGATGGGCTTAGTGGCGTTGCAGCTTGCGCGTTCAGGCGTGGATTCGTGAATGCGGCCGAGCCCGAGTTTCCGCTGGATTCCCCCTGGGACAGGTGCTCCCCGTTTGGGTTTGGGAGGGTGTAACGGGGCCAACTGTGCTTTTCAAGGAATTGGAGACTGACCGCTTTAGATTCGCGGTCTCCCCCTGGTGTAGACCACTCTACCATGAGTAGTACACACCAGGCCCTCTCCGATGGAATATTCCTCACAGACCTCTCCTAGATAATATGCTTAGTAGGAGTCAATCGCACTTAAGGATGCGGGCTCGTCAGAGCGAACCGCTCAGGAAGATCGCACATTTAGACAGGGATTCAGTATATAGATAGAACGCAGTAGATAGGAACTTTATGAGTGTTAAAAATACAAGACAGTTTAACTCTAACCTACGAGTGTGCAAGGCGTTCGGTAACCGGTACCTTAGGCGACAGGGAAGGCTAGTCCTTTTGCATAGAAGGCAACCGAGACGCCAGGCGTCTGTTGCGGTTAGTGGGTTACGCTTCCTCAACGCTACGGAGCGTGTGACCCCCGCCTCACGTGCCATGGTACTCAGCGCCTGATAGCGCCGTGGCAATTACGCTCATTCTCTTGTGTAATGAAACACATGTATTAAATGGCTTAGCGTAAGTCAACCCTAATGGCCTATGATAGGCGAAGAAATGCATCGATCACCTTTGATGCCAAGGACGCAGTCATTGCAGATCAAATCCGCAATTGTTCTAGAATACTTAACGCATTCACAATGGATTTAGCTCTTCAATTTACCTCACTACTAGCAAGCACGACCTAGATTCTTAAAATTAACAATGTTAAACAAGCTGGCTGCCGACGTACAAGGCCACTACGTGGCTGTATAGACACCGGGCTGGAGTCGTCCGTGAGGTGACGGTGAAGTCACCTCACTCTGCTCCTGACGACAGTTGATGGCTAGCTTTACTTTCCCTGAACGTTGTGGAGGGTATACTAGCGGCGAGGTGTAAGCGCTTGCAATACCTTACTACACTGTTGACGAGCTTTGTCATGGAAACCACGGCGTCTGAGATTTCAGCGCGTTCGTTGGTCGCCAAATGGCCTGTCGGAACCACAAGTTGTAGCTCCCCCGGCTACTGCAATAACAGTTACATTTATTATTTCTCTTATTTTCCTCTCTACTCATCTTGTCACGACCGCTTGAGCCGTTCCCTTGTTGTGCCGTGCGTCCTCACGTCATCGTTACGATACTCACTGCCACCGCGGCTTCTCGTCCCGCTCGTCTCGCCTCGCTCACTCTCGCCTAGCTCGTTTCGCTCACCTCGCTCGCTGCCGACTCCTTGGGCTGCGTGCGCACAGTTGTGGGGGCTCTTGCTGCCTCCTGTCGATCCTGTTCCTTCGCAAGCGGCCACTGCCGTGTGGTGCAGTATTTAGTGCCTGGCACTAGATCAATCTCGTGTCGCAGACTCCGATCCGGGGGAAGGACCGAGGGAGGATCGTCGCTGACGACATCCGAAAACTCCTTCAGAAGGGCGTAATACCGATCCGATGGATCCTTCAAAATGGCAGTGCCATACCGCTGCTGACTCCGAGAGGACCGTTCATCCTCCAACACCTCGGGGTCCATGATCGATGAGGTATTCAGCTCCTCCGAGCCATGCTCTGCATGCAAGGAGAACGACTTCTTCCAGTTCCCCTGCCTTCAGGGAATCGAGAAACTCGACGTAAGAGAGCTCTTCTAGCTCCAGGAGCTCAGCTATCGTAGGCAGTGGGGTGACCACCTCACCCGTCTTGGGTTCGCCCGTCAAGACGTCTACTACCCGAGGAGTACTGCTCTTAGTCACGGGAACCGCAGCGCGACGTGACGCCTCTGCCTTGGGCGTCGTTGTGACCTTGTCACTCTTGTTGACCTTGCAAGTGGGATCCCCAGCTCGACCACTTGTAGTTGCGCGAGCAACAGCTCTAGCGCCTTCTTTCGCGTGATCTGAACCAGCTACAACGCCTTGCGTAGAGGGAGCTCCGACTCGGCCACCCTTGTTTGCGCGAGCAACAACTCCAGCGTCTTTGCCTACGGGGGCTGAACCAGCCACCACGCTTTGCGTAGGGGGAGGTCGGACGCTACCACCCCTCTTCGCGCGAGCTGTCACAGCGTCCGCGTCCTGAGTTTCCACTGCCCCTGGGCCAAGCGCATCTCGGTTGCTGACTGCAGGACTCTGTCCCCCAACCGGAGGGGTACAAGAATCCTGCGGATCTTTTCCACCACCTACCTCAAGCTCACGCACTCGTGGAGGCAATGCCGACGGCAGTTCGAGCACTTCCGAAGTGCCAGCAAAATGTCGTTCGCCGCGTGGCACGGTGCTCATGCACAAGCCCATCTAGGGGACATGACCCGCCAGGGCTCTGCCCGCGAGGGGCTTGTGGCTGGCACCTATGGTGCGACTGCGCCAGTCTATCCACGGCTCGTGCTTAGCAAGCCAAGGCATGACGAGGATTAGATCACATCGATCGTCCAAGCCCAAGACAATGAACGGTTCGACCGAATTGAAGTCGTCAAACTTCACGCTTAAGGGTAAGATAACCTTGCGTGTCGACACAATGGAACCTGTCGCCAAGCGAACATATGCATTCGTATTACTCTTAGAGGATTCTAAAGCACTAGCATACAATGCACTGTTCTTGGTCACGCTGGCCTTCGTCGCAAAGTTGAACGACGCCCCTGAGTCAATAAGGACCGTCATCGGCTCATGATACCCTTTCACGTTGGCGTTGACGACCACGAGGTTAGACCGCGCGGCGGCCACAGAGAGACACAGAAGGGTCGTCCCAGGGACTGCTCCTTTAGAGAAGGTAGTGAGTGACCCACCTCCCTCGGAGAGGAGCGAAGTCTCCCAGCACGGCGTCCAGCACCTACTGGGAGTCGCCGTTTTCCGACCCTGTTGCCTCGAGGCTATTGATGACCGGACGAGCCGAGGGCTTCTTGTCGCGTGGCTCCTTCCACGGGTTGGTGGGGCAGTTTCGACGGAAGTGAACAGGTTGGTTACAACCGAAACACCACTCGCACGTTGGTTTCGCTGAGAGCGTGCCGACTCGGCAAGAGAGATCTCCATCGGAGTGGGACCCTCACTTGCTTCAACATGGGACGTGTGCTTTTGCGCCGAGCGCACGCAGTGATCTTTCGGCATAGCGATGTGGACCGCCTCATTAAATGTCTTCGGCTGACGCCCGAAGAGCTCCGTCCGAACCGGACCCGTGCGAACGCCGTCCATGAAGCCCGTTACCTTGACGTCCTCACAGAGGGGAGCGCCGACCATGGCGGCTTCGAGATTATGGAGCTCCATGACGAAGTCTTGAAGCGACCGCTTGCCTTGCTTGCACCGCAGGAAACTGGAGCGATAACGATAGGCCACATTGGCTAGGAGGAAGGTGGAGCGAAGCTCCTGTTCCATGAGCGACCGCGAGGTGAAATACCCCGGATTCGCCGTCTCACGGGCCATGGACCACGCGCGCGCGCGCCCTCCAAGGTTGGATAGCGCGAACGCCACCTGAGCCCGCGCGTCGTTGATCTGAACAGCGCTCAGCTCGATCTCGATCGCGCGGACGCAGAAGACAAGACTGTCTGAGTCCTTGCCGTCAAACGTCGAAACCGACATCTTGACGGGCTTCGTCGTGGTTAGACGCGCAGCGAATGAGGCCGTGTTCGTGGCGGACGCTTGTGCCGCACTCCGTGCCTCAGCTCGCATCGACGCACGTGCGGCTTCCTGCGCAGCAGCGCTCACGTGAGCAATCAGCGACGACTCGTGCTTGTCGAAGCGTTCCACACGCGCCCTTTGCTGCTCAGCAGGAAGGTTGGCAAATCCAGCGAAGGCTGCCTCGCCCAGGAGGCTGACCATCTTCTCCTACGTAGCCCAGTGGGCATCGGAGAGGTGAGGAAAGTCCTGCCGCGCCGGCAGCCGACTCCCTGAGCCTTCCAAACTCAAAGAGACCGAGGTTGTAGAGATCTGCGTCGGTCGCGGGATTGACTACGAGTGCTACCAGGTGTGACGGGGGTCACACGCTCCGTAGCGTTGAGGAAGCGTAACCCACTAACCGCAACAGACGCCTGGCGTCTCGGTTGCCTTCTATGCAAAAGGACTAGCCTTCCCTGTCGCCTAAGGTACCGGTTACCGAACGCCTTGCACACTCGTAGGTTAGAGTTAAACTGTCTTGTATTAATAACACTCATAAAGTTCCTATCTACTGCGTTCTATCTGTATACTGAATCCCTGTCTAAATGTGCGATCTTCCTGAGCGGTTCGCTCTGACGAGCCCGCATCCTTAAGTGCGATTGACTCCTACTAAGCATATTATCGGGGAGAGGTCTGTGAGGAATATTCCATCGGAGAGGGCCTGGTGTGTACTACTCATGGTAGAGTGGCCCACACCAGGGGGCGACCGCATATCCAAAGCGGTCAGTCTCCAATTCCTTGAAAAGCACAGTGGCCAGCATTGGCCCCGTTACAGCACGAGATGTCAACACATCCAAACTTGCGGTGTCTCTCAGAGGCCACCTGCAGTTCATCCTGGAGGCCCATTGGACCTCGCTGACATGTCGTGACGTGGTGTCTACCGCTATTGAAACCTATCTAAGCTGCGCCGAGCGCAACCATGGGGTGAGAGCTCCACCGCTCATATTCAGCCATGACAGCCGCCCCGTATGGACCCCGCTCGTCACGGCACCGCGTGTGGGTCGCTCGAAGGTGTCGGCGTGACCCATTAGCTAAGGTCAGACATTGACCCAAGTTGTGGAGCTTCGTGCTTCAATGTCGCCATTGTACCGGCGTCCATGGCTGCTGGCAGCAGCATGCTCATCATATAGAGCGACTAGGCAGACATCCAAAGCCCCGCCATGCGTCAAGGCAATCATGCCGTCGACGCGGTGGTGTCTTCCATCGACACCGAGGTACCTCAACGGTACTTCACCCCGTGGCGCGAGATGCATTGCATCTCTGCCACCAGCGATCGTATCATGCGTCGCGGCGACCAACACCAGGCTGGTGGGCGCGCAATCCAGCGCGACACAGTCCACACATGGACATCACCGTGTACGGGGCCATCACCCATCCACCAAAGCATGTATGTACCACGACTGCCATAAGTGCCTCGTGCGCTTGAGGCGCCACGAGCACGATAAGTGCCGCGTGCACTGCGAGTACGTTGCGTACTTCAAGTCAATCCTGTTGTCCATACTTCGGTGCAACTCCAGTCGCGCCCTGATCGTACCCACGATCTCTGCCACACAGTGACAGCGGGCTTTGAAAGTCAGACCACGCATGCGCTTGCATGTGGTTGAGAAAGGTGCCGTTCACCAGGCCCATACTTCCAAGTCTTGACTCCTCCAACACTAAGCCGGCCGTACCTGTCAGAGCATTGGTGAGTCATGATACCACCTCGACCAGGGACTAAGGCGTCTCAGACCCGCCCACACGGAATCGTGATATTCTTTGAAGATGGCCGACCATAGGGCTGGAGACAGCACGACCCGCCGGCCCTGCCACGTTTCCACCACGACCAATCTGTATGTCATTCCGACCTTCATGCCCAGGTGGCTTCCCGCAGTCACGAGCTGCTGCATCATGCTGCTCCTCTTTGCGCCGCAATGATGTCGTCGTCCGTGATCTGCAACGTGGGCTCCACGCCGTCCTTCAGCCACACGCCCTGCTTCACCACCGGTACACGCCCCAGCCCGCTTCCACCTGGCGCACGTTCCTTCCGTCCTCGGTTGCTGCTTCCGCCTGCTTCACTGCTCTTCCGCTTTTACGTGCTGGTATCCCTCTCGCCAGCTGCCCTGCTACCGATGTTCCACTGCCCACGAACGATTCTGGTAGATCAAAACAAAAGTTATAAAGTCGTGTCATGGCCATCAAGGCCCGACTTGCGTTTCGTGGCTTTAATTGAAGAGGATGTTTCACGCAGCGCCGCTTGTTGCTGTATCTTCCAAATGTTTGCTCGATCTTGATCCGCGACTAACTGAAATAGAAGTCAAACGTATCATGAGCTCGATTGAGCCTGTCAGTGTCTCCAAAAGGGGTCAGCATGTGCTCCGACGGCGTGTATGCTCCATCCCCAATAAAGTATCGGTTTTCACCAAGATTATCCACGTAACTGGCCGGTTTTGTCCTCGCAAATGCCCACAGATCACTTGAACCACCAGGAGCAGCAGCAGCAAAGAAAACAAAGCGGCACAAATGATCACAGACAGCTTGGACATTAAAAACCCCATGTTGTAATAGTGTCCAGAGAAGTGAGCCCGAACGTTGCCACCTGCGTCCTTCAGTGATGGTGTAACTATCTTGACAAGCATTCGACGCAGCCGACACATCCATCCAGTACACCTTTAGTGCTCATGGCCTTGAAATCCTCCGCCGCTTGGTTGATCTCCCTTGCTGTGGTAGGTAAAGCTATTCTCAGCTCAGAGCAGCTAATTGCAGCGATACCCTTGTTCAAGCAGCGATAAAACAAAGGCACACTAATTTGAGCTACGTCTCGAATGTTCACATACGATCCACCAGTCAGATAACGCAATGTGCACGTAGGACAACTTCTTCGGAAAATGGGGCTACTCCAGTTCTCCTCGAAGACATCTCACCATCCACTGCAAGGCGTAGACTTATAAGAGATAGCAAGTGGTTAAAATGATCTTCATCCATGCGATAGGCCTGATCAAACAGACTCTCTTGCCGTAGTTCCTTCACACGGTCGCTCCAAATCACCCGCTGACGAGCGTAAAAGGTCTCTCGGACGTTAAGCTCAGTAGATGCTGCTGCAAAACACATGAATGGTCCCTTCAGCATGAAGTTGTCGTCCGAGTCGCTGTCACTACAGTCAAAGAGATCTTTACCGACGTCGCTGTCAATGTCGAACAACGAACTCTCGTCCGAGGCGGTGTCGCTGTCCATAGGTGCCGAGCTCGAGGAAAGGGAATTGTGAACGGGAAATATAACGAAAATGATTGAGGGGGGAGATCTGGTTCATTTTCAACATTCATTTTTAACCGAAGTGTGAACGCGTTGTACAGTACAACCCGCATGTCTATAGCACATTTAGCCGATGTTGTACGATGATACCAATTTACCTGTGTTGATAACGCTTCTAAGGCGGATACATTCTCTATCCACTGTGTTCGCACTCGTGGGTTCAAATCCCACCGCTGACATGCCTACTCCATTTC
>JAHQIV010000130.1:0-33341 GCA_030463285.1 Phytophthora europaea | reverse complement strand
GGGTTTGCTGCGGCTACGCGACCTCGCAACCGCTCGCCTCCGATGGTCGTTATATGTGACGTTCACCCCCTCCTTTTTCAGTTGGGCGCAGCAGTCACTCTCTTAATTTATTAAAAAGGCTTGATACAGCCTATGTTTTCTATTCGGGCTAGGTGAAGACACAATAGCACAGAAGAGCCATGTAAAAATGAAAACGTGGCTACCATGGCGGTAATAATTTCGATACATGAGGACGGGTGTCATCGGCTCCGAGAACGTCGACAGAGCCCTACCACTACTAGACCATGCCTGGTCCTAGGTTTAAATCTGCGCGCTGCACGCAGGCCTTAAACTGCAGGCGTAGTGCCGAGCAAGATGGGTTCATTATGGGTTTAACCCCTTCATCAGAAAACATGGGCGTTATAATATTATTACTAGTACGGCAGCATCCCGGTAAACGGGTTGCTTGGGGGGCGACATAAACCGGTATTACTACCAGTTTCAACGACGCCCCCTCTTCACCGCCCTTTCGATCTAGCAGTTGCCCTTACAAATACCAAGTCATTTACACCGAATTGATTCGCCAAGGATTGGCGGCAATCGCTAGCGGCTTGCGGTGAAAAGCGAAGAGAATCTATGCCAGGTCAGCCACCCGAGTTCCGTGGACCGAGATGCCGGTACTAATGGCTATACTTATGCGCACAGGTGTCTGGTTTTGTGGCAGTGCAAGTTCTCACCGGAATGCAAGGGTGCGCCAACAACTAATCGCAACGGAGAGCTGGACTCAATATGCGAGACTCACCGTCGGAAAGCTCTCATGATAAAAAAAACATCGTTCTGACCTTGTCAAGTCCACTTCCACGTCCTGATCAAGTGACAGCAACTCAAGCTGAGAACACAACAGCAGCAAGTCCTAATGGGGTCATTGCTGATTCGACAGTCGATCAGCTAGGCAATTTATGCAAGCACCCCAGTCAATGTATCGAAGAGCGGACTGTAAAGAAAAACAGAGGTCTTCATTGGCTATGCGAGCGTCACCGTAAGCTGCAGAATGCAGAACAGCGCCAGCGATATCAACGTCAAAAAAAATATTTCTAGCTCACGAATACCAGCAGAAAACCAACCGCGTGATGTCGACTCTTCTGGTGCAGCCGCGGCAGCAGCAACACCAAGTGTTTCTTTACCTCAAGCATTCGGGTCACATTCGCCTTCGAGTGGAAGTGAAACAACGACGGTTCTTGATGCTTCTTTTTCACCGGCTACCCAACCCGGTATTCTCGTGAAAAAACAACAGTGTGGTCATCGGACTGTGTGCGATCGTCCACGTGCTCTAAAAAAGAACGGTGAGCGTCATTGGCTGTGTGAGCATCATCGGCAGCAGCAAAACGCAATCCAGCGGCGACGGCGACGGCAGCAAGTGGCAACCCGACGCGTGGTCAAGAACCAAAACAAATCGACAGGAGACCCAGTTTCCGATTCGTCAGCAGCGACGGCACAGAGGGGCACCCAAGAGGGTTCAACAGTGCACTCCTCCCAGCAATTGTTAGGGTCTCCGAATGCGTCACATGCACGATATGTCCAAGAGGAGGTTTCATCGGCTGCTCGTTATCAGTCAACTGTGATACCGGAGGCTCTCGTCAGCGTCTTGAAGGCTCAACGCGATGAATTGGTGCGTCGAACTCAAGCTGATGAGCTATTTCTACAGCGTTTTGATGAAATGTGGGCAGCTCATCTACGAAGACTGGAGTAGAACCGAAACATTAAGAATACTTTAGTACGAGGATTCACAAACAGTTACTGTACATATATTCTTTTACGACTTCCACGAATTCTTATTACTCTTGCTCCATCCGACGATATTAGTTTTTTGTGCTCGAGAAGCTTGCATTTGTCGAATGGGCTGCCAGTTTAGAGGTGTTCCGTCGTGGTCTCGATATGAATTGTTACAGGCACTGCCGAACGACCGTGAGTTCCCCTTGTTAAATTCAGCGCCGGGAGACTTTCTGTCTGCACACGACGTGTTCCAGCTTCGTAATGAGACGGCCACGTTCTCACTACTGCAGCCGTCGACCACGTGCAGCTTCTTGTGCTGGCGAAAAAGCCAGCACCGTCAGGCTGCTCAGCATGTACGATACTGCGACGATCTTTAACGTGAAAACCTTGGAAGCGTATACGGTGGGGCAGTGTCGCGCGCCGAGCCTAGGAGCGCGGGAGCACTGCGCTGTTGTGCAGCCGCGCGAGTAGCCGCATCGACTGGATGACAGGAAGACCGGTCTCCATGGTTTTGGAGACAGCACTAGCAACACGAGATTCTTCAGCTTCAAAAGTAGCAATTTTTCAGGTGATGTACTGAGCTTGGCCAGTGTCAGCGGTTGTGTCAAGAAAATGGAGTTTCGGTGTTTTACCCGTGATAGTGCTACATAGGCAAATGACACAGTTGGAATCCAATTGCTGTGAAAACAACTTTATCGCATGTCAAACCTTGCACCTCGTGAATTGTCATTGCATAGGCTAGTCGTAAAGGAATTCCTCGACGAACAACTCGAAGGTCACTATTTTTCTTACCCCAGCTGATGTCCCTGGGCACTATCGGTACAATATTAGGAACCTTTTTCAAGAACGAAGGGCCTAGATACAAATCAGTAAACTTAACAAGAATGATCGGGAGATCGCTGCCTCTAAAAAATATGAGGTCATAAATGATTCCGTTGGTCCCATTACAAAGTCCTGCTGATTGTTCGAGGTTGAAGGTCAACGTGACAGGAGCTCCAACGCATAACATGAACTTTGTTGCAACTACTCTGTCTCTGTCATTGCTTGGCGTTTTCGCCTCTCTAACAAGGGCGCATACTGTTCCTTCTGGCATCTCACGTTTTTGGTGAAGACGTTTTTGCTGGACGTGGTGCAACGCGTTGATGTGAACGATATGCGTGTCATTGGCGAGAAGACTTTCAGCGTTAGCTGCATCTACGTCTACATTCTTGTGAGCAATGTGTTTAGCTCTCGGATACCATTCTGGTACATGTGATTTAGGACTGCAACGCGAATTGAACAAATCAATATCTGCGGCTGTTGGTTTACGACTACGTAAGCGCCTGAGCGCATTAAACCACTCGGGATTACGCTTGCCTCGGTTTGGTCTGTCAACATGCAAACATTAGGTATTCCTTCCCATAGCTCACGTCCTTTACGGTGTACTTCATTCTGCACCTTTTCAAGCGGAGTGGACAACGCGTACGGCACGACAGGGTCAAGCTGAGCTGCATCACCAGTAAATATTATATCTCTTCCACCAAAAGGTAGATCCCGTTGCTAGGCCAGATTTCCCTTATTCTCTGGTCAATCCAGAGCAACATTCCGCACGAGATGACACTAAACTCGTCGATGATAACTAAATACACATCCTTGTGCCGCTGTTGAAGGGTTTTCAGTTTATTTGCACCGTTCTGCTGCGTGGTGAGAGATACGTAAGGAATTGAAAACGCAGATCGAGAGAATGATGGGAACCCAAGTGCAGAGCACACTGTTTGACCTTTAATATTAAATGCTGCGGTACCTTGGTGAGCAAGTGGGAGAATCCGTTGTGAGTGGTTTGAAGGATGGTCTCTAAAAACGAAGCGTACATGTTTTACTAAGTGATCGATAAGCCAACTCTTTCCTGTGCCGCCTTCTCCATTTATGATCATTTGTAGTGGAGTACACGGAGTACCTCGAATATCTGCTTTTAATCTAGACCTTGATTGCTTCATCGCCAATGCAAAAGGTATCCATTGCGACTCCGACATAATTTCCTTCGATCCCGAAGTGTCCTCGCCATCGCTGATAGGGTAGTGGTAGAGCGTTTTCTTGCTAAGGTGATTTGATTCAACAACAGTATCTCTCTCCTTCATGAAAGGCTTCACACAATCCTTGATAAAGGATTTTGCTCGTTGAACATCCTCCTCAGAGTAATTATGCTTTGCTAACCACATAGTTATCTTATCTGTGTTCCCTTCTGCGTTTCTGTTTTCTGCCGTACGATTTTAACATGAACAGAAGCTTAGATTTGGCTCGATCCTCATCAACCTTCGTGGATGATGAAGCATCGTGAAACCACGTGGGGCGTACATGAATCTTATTTGTCAAACTATCGGAAGGCATTTCTTCACGTCGCTTATTACCAGTGATAGTATGATATGGTGTGTTAGCATCCTCCGCCCGCATCAAGGTGACTTCATCAATACTATTCGACTCACCATCAGAGCGAAGATGCATTAGAGCTTCAGCGGTTTTAACCCAATCGATGTATATTGAATTAGATATTTTGTTCGTTTTGACCCTGAACAATTTCCCGTCTTCTCCGATGTATCGCCTCATATCTACCGTATCGTTAGTTTTGATTGGTTTAAATTTCAGCGCAATCCAAATTCGCAGTGGATCTGTAGAGATTTGCAATCCATTTCTTAGCAATGAATACATCAGAAATTCCTGAAATAGAAGCATCTTCCTCTTTTCCTTTAGCTACTGGATCAGGGATAACTGCAGGCACTTCCTGAGATTTTTCCGTTGGAGGGTCTTTGAAGAGGACCTGTGATCTTTGATCGTTCTCAGTCGAGGCAACTGTCGCTGACTCCCTTGCAGTAGTATCCGATGGCTGAGGGATCGGTTCAACAACGGGTTTAGTTGCCTGAGTCGAAATCGCTACTGAAGCGTTTCTTAAATCACCATCTCCAGCCTGATCATTCGAATCCTGAGTGGGTTTCTTGTCAAGGGAGATGACTTTGTCGGCATCTGTATAGCAGCATACATTCGCGTTTTTCATTGGCCTTTTTCACACGCCGTTGAGCTCGTTCTAGTAACTCTTGACGTTTTTGCTCTCGCTGAACTAGACTTGTAAATGATGGAAACATGGTTGTATATTCGACGATCGAAAAAAGAAGCGGTTTTAAACTTAAACCGGGTTTGTATTCGTTGTTTGTGTGGAGCTATCTACTTTGCTGTTATTTAAGGAGATAGACTTATCAGCATCTGTAGCCCATTGAGCTTCTGAATACATAACTCGTTTGATTTTAGCCTGCCTTAGTCGTCGTTGAGCTCGCTCAAATAACTCTTGACGTTTTTGCTCTCGTTGAGCTGGCCTTTTGAATGAAGGAAAAATACTTCTATATTGATTGATTGAAATTAAGTAGTTATACTTTACCAGTAGCTTGGCATTACCGGTTCATGTTGGTATGAAGGTGCGTATGAATGACAGATACGATTTCTTTCGTTTAAAAGACACAAATATCGTTTCTTTATATGATGAAACGGGCTACCAAATATATCTTCGAGTTCTCGTGTGTGTGTTTCGGTTAGTTATCGTTCTTCTGTATGATGCGACGGGATCAAGATTTGTTAACAAGAATTTGATTCGACTTACCTCTTGGATCACCCATAACTTTCTTCATCACTTTACTTTTGAAAAATTCTAAATCCGCTTGCCAGCTTTTTGGATTATGCGAGGTAATTTTGAAATCATCAAAGCTGCGTTTCTGTTCTTGAAAACGCTGAATATCAGCTTGTTTAGCGTACCACTCTTTCACATCTTTAAGTCGTATATTCGACTCTAGCACCTTAGCTTTCTGATAAAGCGAATTAACGCCTACGAATCCAGTCTTCGGATCGTAGTAAAATTCGCTTCGGAGACGCTCCATTGTCGCGTGGGCTCTATAATATACGACAAAAATGAGCCATAAAAGCTCCCATTATCGTGTAATGGTTTGAATATAGACGCTTGAGACTAGGTGGGCGTACTTAGGTTGGTAATGGAGCAGTTGATATACCATCGGATAACACTTGTCGCTTGCTACTATAATAATTCAAACCCGTTTTAGTCTGTCTGTAGGTGATAGTTGCGTTTTTCTTCTCACAAATGCGGAAGCCACTGCTAACGGCTTTGAAAGTTATTTGATTGCGAATGACTGTTTCAAATTTTCCGGTATTATTTGATCAATGTTTTTCCGCTTTTGAATACGTTTAGCTGACAATTTGAAATATCTGACCTAATCCTCACCATTTTCGTTTACGATCCATTTATCTTTATCTGATTTATATTCATTGTCAGGCATGTAGCAGATGTAATTTTTCGAAGATATAGCAACGATAGCATCGCCTTGCCATTCCTTCTTAAATAGACCTGGCGTAGTCTGATCATACGCGCACAGCTTCTCATCATAATCTGGAGGGAACCATTCGTATTTTTGTCTCTTGATTTCTTCAACTAAGTGAGGCTTGATACACTCTTGAAATGGTTTATCACTGCTGAATGCGATGTATGCGCTATCGGTATCCATCTCCTGATACTGGAAACCACTTCGATCAATGTAATAATCAATACAATCATAGTAGTACTGTAACATTCGAAGTTTTGCAAGCTGATAGATCGCAATACTAAGATGAATTGGATTTTTCGCCCTAATACTTCTTTTCTTCATGGTAATCTCCCATGCACCTCCGAGGTCTTCCATATCATGGAAAGTAAAGTGTTCCTTTTTCTTGTAAGCTGCTTCATCCGAGTGAACGTATTTTACGCCCTCGTGTTTCGTCATGTCCATACCAGAGCGTCCGAAAGCGCTATTACCTACCAGTTTCATCATATCACCAATCATTTTCTTAGTCTTGTCTTTTTTTCCATGAAGTTTTTGAATACACGATGTCCATTGCATTTGATGAAACTATACATATTTTTGATTTCCATTCCATGACTTAGATACCATTTAAGAAGAGGCGTGTCGATGAGAATCTTCTTGCCGAAATGGCTGCCAATAATCTTACGAGCCTTAGTAGCAAAATTAGTCGATTTATCTTCCCTGCATTGCTTCTTGCACTCCTGGTTGTACTGAAACATATGAGAATCAACAACGCTCTCATCGTCTGGGTCAATTTCAACGTTTTTGGATATAGCTGTCTTCCGAAGAAGTAATCCTTAAGGTGTTCAGGTGTTATAATATCACATTCAAGAAAGCCGAATGTCTTATCATTCATGATATCATCGATAATTTTTCTGGATAAGGTTTGATAGTGGTTAATCGTCCGCAAGGCATCTCACTACCTAGTACCCAAAGATACAAAGCATTTGCATCATAGCCAATAACCTTCTTACACTTCTTACCACCTCGAATATCCGTCTCGTTACGTTTAGCGTATCGATTAAACATAATCGAAGGACCGCCGACAATGTTGTTTTTCATCTTGTCGTAGATGTCTTTTTCTTCTTCATGTATAGAGTTAACCAACTTATCTGAATTATACTCGAGGAGCTTTTTATGACGGAAAGCACTGATGCTCATGTTTTTACGCGCTACATTACACGAAATGCAGGTAACCATAAAATTATCATTCGTGTGTCCGATATCATTACTAATACGATCAACAGATGCGGTATCAGCAGTCAGAGATGAATAACATAACGCCCAAAGATATTTCTGGTTGCTCTCGATCATTCGTTTGATGAGATTAGCAGGCGATTCGTCTATTAAACAAATTGCTTTGCTGCTATAGCTGGTTCCAATGCTAACTGAAAAAGGAATGTGGACATTCACTAATTCTGTGTTTTCACCATATTTTTCATTAACAGGTTTCAAAACAGATTCAAAGTCGTACACAATGAAATGATCTGAAATCTAAACAATATCATCCTTGTATGCGTGACTTCGATACTTTCGAATGATCTACTTGACTGGATTTTCTTGCGGTACGTACATCGTAGGTTCCTTAACGAAGCTGGAGATGTAGAGTTCATTCCAGCGATCTTTCTTGTGATTATTACGTTCATCAGCTGTTTTAAATATCATTTAACACTTCGGACATTGAAGTTTCTTTTCAAACATGTCAAGATTCGTGATATACATTGCATGATTCTCGTGTGAAAGGATGTTAATATTGTTGGTGTATCCTTTACTCGCTTCACGAACGATATCAACATCTCCGGTTTCAGTATCCATCGTAAAACGTTTATACCAACTTTGAAACATTCTTCGATATCATCACACTGCATCAGATCAATCAGTTTATAGTTTTTGTATAGCTTGGTCGTGTAATCAATGTTTTTGAATTGACAAAACTTCTTGAATGTATCCTTCGCCTCCGTTTGCATATTTCTGTAATGTTTCTTAGGATTTGTACTTTGATGATATGCAACGCAAAAGAAAACGCATTTGTTGTTCGTTTTAGGGAAATTTACTACGTGTTGATTTTTTAATGATATCAGGAATCAATGCATCGCTATCGCCTAGTCGATGATTGCGAAAGTAAATGAACTCTTTGAAGGCTGTAATTTCCTCTAGCTGATAGTGGCTCGATGTATATTATAGTTTAGCTGCAAGCTCCAAGGTTCTGATTTCACTAATAGCTCATGCTATATCTTCTTTTTTACTAACAGCAAACGGCATGTATAAAACAGAAGTATTACCAATTTGCAGATGCCAATACGGACGATCATTTGGATCAGTCTTCGACTGTAAGCGATAACCAAGTGCAACGTTGAATTTGAACGCTCTCTTTTGGAAAGTTAGGATCTGCTCGAGTCTGTCATAAAATTCCCCAGCCGAAATATGCTCATATAGGTGTGACTCACCGTGACTAATCTTACGACCATCACTCGAAAAACGATAAATAGGATCCTCCTTGAAGTTGGCAGATACATGATTTTCAAGATGTTTCATCGATACGTTGTACTGCGTCGCAACTAATTCTCTGTTACTCTTCTTGCTTAAGTCTCCAATATAAATCATTCTACCTGACCTACCACGAACCTTAACCCGCGCGTTAACGGACCATCTCTTGAATTGAATACCTAGTCGTCTGAGTCCTTCGATCTCGTATCCAAACATGTTCGTCGTATATCTACTGTACTATATTTTATAATATATTTATCTCTCAAGATAGTACGTTTTATATATGTATAAACATTACAAAATAAAAAAATCAAATTCTTTTTTACTTTTCCGTTTCTTTTGTGATTCCAGTATCTACATCGTCTGAAACCTCAACTCTTCCTGCAATTTTTCGTTTTTGTTTCTTTCTTTCATATCTCGTTCTTTGATAATCCTCTTTACCTCGTTTACTTATCTCTTCCTTGTGCAACGCATTATACGTTTTCTGTTTCGCGACACGTTCCACTCTATTTTTCTGATAGTATCGCTTTCGAGCGGCTTTTATTGCTTCTTTGTTGAGCTCATAATTTTCGCGGACGTAAACCATTTTTATAATTATTATAATAAATAACAATGATTGAGTTTATATATTATGAATTATTGTATATCAGAAGTGAAATTAATTAATTGGAGTTGTCGGTATTTCGAGTACACTTTTCTGTCGACAAAAAAAACTTTTTATTCAAATCCTTGGATATGTCCACACTTTGAACAATAGTGTTCACCAACCTCAGAAAAGCAGCAGCGTCACTCTGTCAAACATCATGTCCTATCGCAAGAGTGGTGTATTGTCTTTAAATATCTGTATCTATATTTTACACAACATCCACAAGGACCAAATCTGTCAACAAGTTTCTGATACTCTTCTCGTTCTTGGAACTATGCCTGCTTCATCATCCAGCGACAGTACGTTAAATCGGATAACATCTCCCAGAATGAATTATGTTTCGAGTTGAATGATAGTCTTTTCGCACGTAGAGAAAATTCCTCATAATCCATGGTCCAAGATATACCTTTTCTTGGAGGAGGCATTTGCATCATCCATGAAATATGACGGCAACTCATACAATGAGTTGGAAAATAATGTAATGTAGCACCACATGGACATAAACCATCTTTAGTATTGAGTCCTTTTAGAATAGGTGTAAGCATGTCTTCAGCTTATTGTAAGTTGATTTTCTGAAGGGTAGTCCCTTGACGATATTGCAAGTTGATTTTATGAAGTTACCTACCTTGGATGTTGAATTTAATAGGCTTTCTATGGATATTAGAGCTTGAGCTTGTGTATGGTTGGGGTCATTTTAAGCAAGGGTTCTAGAACCTAATTTCTGTAAAGGAGGCTATTTTAGCTTCTTTTACTTATAAGCGTTTAAATGTAAAATAGTAAACGTTAAATTGTCTGAAAAACGTTAATTTTCAAAAATGCACCTAGGTGCTAGTTATTACTTGCTGCTTACGTACGAGGACGAGATAATATCGTCGCGGATGCATTGCCACGACTACCGATGCACGCAAGTCCAGACATCACGGTTCAGGCAGTGGCCATCACACCTGATGAAGGTCCTGCGTTGAATCCGCTTTCGCTCGTTGGAATCGCAGAAGCGCCGCGCCGCGCCGCGCCAGCCTTCACAATGGACCGACGGTTGCACGGCGCGCGATTGGCAGCACCACGGTGCTAGTCAGCAAAGCAAATGGACGCTTGATCATCCCACCAGAGTGGGTGAATAAGGTAGTGAACACGTACCACGAATGGCTAGTGCACCCTGGGAAAGGATCATGATGGAATCAATCAAGGCAACCATGACTTGGCCAGGAATGATAGAGGAAGTTCACCGTTGGGTGAGAAATTGTACAATCTGTGCTCGCAGCAAGGATAACCGGAACAAGTACGGCAAAATTCCCGTGACGACCGTAGAGGTCCGCCTTTGGGCCGAGATCGCCGTCGACACTCTCGGACCGCTTGGGGGCGACTCGAACCCTCAGTCGAACCGATCCGTCCGGTGTAGTGATCTGACCACTTACCCTCCAACCGGTAGCCTAAGGGTTCGAGTTAGGACCGCTGGCGTACAAGGTCAAGTAATATCGTGTACACATCGCAATGCGCCACGCCTCTTCCACTAGCTTCTGGTGCACGTCACGGCGAGCCTTGCGTAGATTCTCGTTGCGCTGCAGGTACGCCTCGAACAGAAGCATCATCGTGTCATCGTCGTCGCTCATATAGGCTTACGCAGGACCGTGCTCGAATTGAAATGGCGAACTTCAAGTAGCGGAGAAATATGGAAAGATTGTGCATGTTCTGGTATCCGGAACGAAGTGACTGGGTACATAGGAAACCGTATCCCTGCTAGGGGGGGGGGCTACGTAGACCGACCAGAAATGCACTATAAATCACATTATGGTGGTGGAAATTAAGGACAAGCCGACATACTCGGCGATAAGACTTACCATATCTGCTGCAACTATGTCAGGTGATTTGCTAGGTTTTCACTGGAGTACAATAACATTTTCATGCGAAGATAATATGGTTACAAGTAAGTTCAATACGAAAGAAAATCTAAAACGAAATGTTATCGTGACATGCAAGAAATGTCCTCAAAAGGTTAAACTCGATGTGCTCGTAGCTCGAGCTGAACTAGCTACTATCGTTTGGAAAACACATGCAACGGGTGCGCCCTATTACAATCCGCACTTTATTTGTAGTGACAAGCCCAAACGACCAAGAGGATTGTAACCGAAAGGGAGCTTCTATTTAAATGAAGTTTTTCGTCTAGCAGGCTAATGTCATCTGGAGCATCGTCCAAAGCTGAAAGGTTATGAAGGTATATATCTTTGTCCTCCTTCGATTTTTTCGACCACCTTTCACGGAGGTTGCCTGTTTTGCAGGTCAAATACACGCATTAGATCACAACAACAAATTACAAAAGTGTCGCTCAGGTCCCAACCCCGATCACATCTTACACATGCACCGCAGCACCAAGCTCATCCTTCCTCCACAGCTACTAAGGATCAATTTAGGAAAGCGTGTGTACTTCCCTCGTTCTCTTATCCTAGTTACAAGATGGAGACACTGTCTTCTTCTATCTATACGCGCACTGCATAGCTGAGGGGTATATCAGCCGCTTAACTACAGCCAAACGGACAGGTGCCAGCAAGTTACAGCAACTCTTGTGGAGGGATGGATCTCTTGAGCTTTCCCGAGGCACCCGGTGGCGACGGCGGCACCAGCTCAATCAGCAACGACCTGGCAGCGCGGCGTTCAACGCACAATATATCATGCATCTTCCTGGAAGTTCACCAGAACTAACAAGTCCGGTGTCAAAACAAGCTATCGTTGTAACAAATATATCGGAATGTAAAATGCAAGGCAAAGGCCGAGTTTCACCCTGAGGAGGGTTTGTACATCGTAACTGTGCCTCATACTTGTCGTCTAATTGTTGCTGAAGAAGACGCTATTGTCGATGCTGGGGGTGTGATGAAGGATTGTGTAGACTCACTTGTCCGCACGGAAATGGCGTTAACAGCTCTGGCGATATGGAGAATTGTCAACGATGAGTTGTACATAAGACGACCTGAGAACAAGGTCGTTGTGGGGTCTGGATGAAGGGCAAGTCGTGGATCGGGTATCAAACACGAGAAATAATTACTGGGGTCGAAAGGGCAAACGTTTTGTGGAAAAGCCTGGTATAGGGCAGTGCCCTTCGATTCTTTCAGTTCCATCTGGTATATTACGAACAGACATCAACCAGCCACAGCGTCTGATTGGGTGAGCGAATCTAGTTTTGGTAAAACTGCTGATGTACAATGCGACCACCGTCTTTGTCAATGGTACCTTCTCTTGCGTCCCCATCAAATTTCAGCAGTGTGTAATAATTATGGTTCTTCGTGAAGCTATTAGAATCCATGTTCCTATCTTCTACGTACTTTCAACTTCAATATTGAACACTTCGAACGTGAATCTTTTCATTTTTTTGTTCTTCACACCAGTGGCACGTCCGTCTAGCAACTATCATATGCGACTTCGAGGCAGCTCTGATCAACGCTACGGTCTCGCAATTCTCGCCCGTCGTGTTGGTAGCTACTTCCAGTTTACGCAAGCGACAGCATGAAAAATGAAGATGCCCCGCGTCCCAATGAACGCAATAGCAGTCGCAATGAAAGCAGGCGTGTTGGATATGCTTAATGTCATCAGGCGGAAGAAAATTGACAAGAATGGTGTAGCGTTCGTTCAGCAGCTGCTCAAAATGGAAGTGTACTAGTTGCAGCATTTTATACTCTCGAGTTAAGGTGGGTGGTGTTTTGGAACTATTTCCAAAAGACCTGGGTTGAAAAATATACGCCCGAAGTATGGAGTGTGAATGATAAAGCGAACCACTTGGTGAACCGTACGAATAATCGATTGGAACGATTTCAAGAGACTACGATCAGAGACTGTCAGACATACCAGCTAGAGCAAAACGACAGCGTTGACAGGATGTTCAAATTGCTCTTGCAGTTGAATTCGAGTCGTCGTCGGACGAATCCGATGATGACTCCCGCAAAACCACAGATGAAGCAGTGCTACAAGAGGGGTTTTTCTCCGACGACTGAGTCGAAATCAGGTGAGTTCGAGTTGGTTGTCTTGGAAGATGAATATCCTGTCGACAGCATAACTGGCCTAAAGCAGCACAACGCTGGTGCTACGAGTGATTCCACGGATGATAACCGGTATTGTGTAGATGGACTCCGAGTGGAGAAATACCCCGTTTTGGGCAAGAAGAGCGAGGAGCACCACGTGGGCGAAATATGCTTCATGGTCGAGGAGCAGGTCGAGGTCGTGGCGCAACCCGTGCGCTTGATAGAGCACGAGTTCGGGCTACTGGAGATCAAATGGCTACTTCGCGTATGGCATCGAATCTGACTAAGTTTTCTGTTGGTATCGAGGACTTTAACGCATTCGAATATGCTGAGGGCAATAAAGAGAGCGGCATGGCTACAGAGGTCGAGCTCACGGCTATTGTGAAGGCACCTTCATGGCTGTGATAGATTAATGTCATCATTTTGCTTGGATGGTGAGGCTCGAAAGCAAAACCAAAGTGAGCTCCAGCGACTTTACACCTATATGAATATATATGCCGATAAATTCGAGCCCACACGGGGCACGGCGCCAAATATTAACCCGGTTCAGTATTAGATTGGCCATTGCAAGCCGACACGCTTGAAGGAGACCCATTTCGTTGAAGACATGGAATTTATGGCTGCTAGACTGAAGTATCACAATGGAATGGACAAAATTGACCCATTTAGTTTTGGCTATAAACTGATAAGTGGGAAACCTTTTGGAGACGGCACTGACGATCATTCACTTGTTGTCGGTATGACTACACCTTTATGCTATACCGACTCCGATACGGCAATAAATACGGATTTCACATCGCTGCAACATACAAGTTAAACAAATCTGGTTATCCAACTATTTCGTTGTGCATTTCGGATCAAGCGGGTATGTTTTATACAGTCGCGATTTTTATTACTTCTCAAGTGGCTGGTCCCGTCATCCACAAAGTTTTGATTGAGCTATTTGACATGTACTTTAATTTGACTGGGTAATCACCCAAAATTCAGTATTGCATGGCTGATACAGATAAAGATCAGTACTAGGGCTGCGTTGAGGCTGAGCTGGCTCGATGCCGACACCTCCCTCTCACCTCTCGTGACAATACCGACTGCTTGCCAATTTCAACCAGTCGCAGTCAGATGCAAATAGCAGATGGTAAGGTGCCATTTCGTTCAGTGCCATTTTCTGGAGGGCAACATGCTATTTTTTTGCGTACGCGACGAAGTCCTCAGCCTGCACCGCTAAGTGCGGTACAAAATACCACTTTGACTTGACATTTGTATGCTTATTTGTTGTCAAAATCGCAGCGAACGACACAGAAGTCTGCACCCACTACCAATTTACAATTTAAAGTGAGGCGTGCGAAAAATTTAGTGGGTTACGAGGACACATGACACTTGTGAGACTGTGCATGCATCCCCCAACTTCGTAGGCTGACCTACTTGCCCAGAATAAGGCAATTCAATCCGCAGTCGCTTTGAATACGCACAATCTCCAGAATTCGGTTTTTCTGATATTTTTTGTGTGTGGTATAAAACGCCGCGGAGCAAGTACGAAAACTGTTTGGAAATTCAATTTCTCAAATGTTCCGAAATCTCTACTTGATATATTACGCTCGCAGTGCCGCCGAATTTAAAACTATTTAAAAAAAGCTATCAATGCTTGGACTGGAGATCCGCCGTTGGTAAAGTTTGCGGCGTATTTCATAACGCCAAGGCTGGATCCTATATTCGAATTGGGGCGTACCGCAACAAAGAACCTGGTCAAGACATTTGACAAGTGTACAGTAACATTCAAGGAACAGCTCAAACCAATAATTTTCAGAAACTATTAGATTCCACGTTGTACCGCACTTCTACGTAGTGTACTGATATAGTGAGTTGAACTAGCCGACATGCTCACGATACTGCCAACCAACTACGGAGACGTAAGATGCCACCAATCACAGTTTAGAAAGCGAACCCTGAAGAAGATTGCTGACACACTTGAAGCGAGACGCTTTACGATCGACTTATCGGGAACTAGCGACAGCTGAAAGGAGAAAAAATATCCAATTTGCTGAGACAACGCAACATCCTCATGGTTGCATACCGTTCCAGAAGCGCCTTTGCGCCACCAAGCTACAGGCTCTTCACCGCTAACGTCAGCTACCGACAACCGCGTATACCGAGTTAGCTTCATGGGCGCCGACCGTGTTTTTGCTCACGAAAAGGCTGTCCAAGCAAGTGATTGACCGCGCGCTGAAGTCGGAGAGTAGGCTGCGTCGCACCACACCCGACTGTTTGCGACGCAAACGGGCCCGCCCCCACTTTCAGCTCATGCTTGACCAGTGTATGGTCGGGTATGTGCCGGCCACCGACGACTGGGGCATTCCGCTTTCGGGAGACATGATAATTGCCCAAGCCAAGCAGGCTTTGCGGCGCCTGATAATCCCGTGCCGCGGCTGGGCACGTCATGGCTCCGCGAACTTCAAGAATGTTATGACATTCAGTGCATGGCGAAGACGGGCTCATTGATTTAGAGGTGGTTGAAGAAGACCACATCACATTGCTTCGCCGTCTTATCGGTAGTTACGAGTAAACGGACGTGTACAATACAGATGAGACAGGGTTCTTTTTCGACAACGTTCCTCGCGGTTTTTTGGATCAACGCAGCCCCCGCGCTAAAACAAGACGAAGCGAGTATTACGCTAGCGGTGTGCACGAACTCTACAGAGACGGATAAACTGCCGCTGTTTTTTTGTGGAAAATCTGCTGAACCACGCTGGGTTCATGGTAAGCCCGCTGACGTTATTCTACACTTCATCGTCTGGGAATGGATGACCACGACAACAGGAGAGCAGTTAGGCAGTTAGTAGATCAAAGCTAACACAATAGACAGGTTCATTTTTTACTTCTACATAACAAGTGATTTTCTCCTTCGCGCTACCGGGCACGGGACATCTTTGGGCCACCCGACGCTACGCAAGTCAACGGGGCCCTCCAAGATCGAAGCACTTCAGACGCCAGCATCGCTTGGCCTATAGTCCATCAACTCTCACTACGACGCACAGCTAAAGGAGGTGGCAAGCAAGGAAAAGCAATGCAAGATCACACACCGACCACAAGGCAACCCAAGGCCCAGATCAACACTGGCCTGCGAGTCTCCATCCGGACAATCCAAGATCGAGAACACGACCGTACACCGGTGCAGCGAGCAGAAGTATCCCCGCTGCGGCCACGCATTCCCGATGTCCGCCAGACAGCCCAAGCGTTTTCCCAAGTGCGTCTGCCGAGATCACTCGAAGGGCGATCCAGCCCACCGACGGGTACACAAGGTGAGGATCAACTACTTCACGGAATATAAGGTACTCCCTCCGTTAGGCGGCAGTTCGGGCGCCGTATGCAAGAGGAACCCCGCGATCTTGCAATTTGGCGGAACCACTTTGCCCCACTAATGTGTCGCCACTGATCTCGCGATGATATTCAATATGGTTTAGAAAACAGACCTAAACGAAGAATGCTAGATCGGGCGAAATTTCTGGGGACAGCTGACTGTGAGCGACGCGCCCACAATGTGGCATCATTCCGTTTTTGATCGATGGAACAACTGCTTACTCGAACTTCCACCCGAGGGAAATCGTAGTTCGTTAAAAGGTTACGTTTTGATCTGATTTAATTGCGATTTAGACGGCTACTGGTACAGTGGAGCTGTGCTGACGGAAGTTGAAAATGCATGCCGATCGATCCAAGATCTCGATTTGTGACCTACTTCGAGTTTACAAACGTTTGGATTGATAACTTTTAGCAGCACTGATTACATTGGTTTCGGTACGTGAAATGGATATTGCTACTAGTTGAATTGATCAAAATGCGGTGGCGACGGTGGGCATACAACGTCGCGCGTGGGGATGGCTGTCCAAGAGCGAGCTGAGGTCAAGAAGTGAGAGGTCCCAGATAGAAAAACGAAATCTATTAAAATCAACGTGACTTTTAAGATTCAAATGCAGTTTCTGTATTCACTGCATCTGCATGGTACGCAGGATTGGTCTGCCGTTGTTCGTAACGAGCGGTCCCGTAGCTCGGTTTCTCAAAGAGGAGAAATTGCAGCATAATGGCCTCATACGAAAATGCCCATCGTCAGCACTGCTGACGAAGGGTAGCTCTGCTGGTCAGCACATGCTATATTGATGCTGATCGAGAGCCTTCACAAATGTTAGAGCTAGGACGCACGCTGGCTGCTGTCTGTGATGGTGACTGGACACGCGCATATCATGCTTCTGCTCGCGCTTTCTCTTCTCGCCGACTGGAACATGGTTCGCAGCTCCCGAAGCACCACTTCCTGGAACTGGTTGAAGTGCTGCTTCAGAGGGAAACATTGTCCGACCCAAAGCACTCTCTGTGATGTTTTCTTTCCTCTGAAGCGGCAAATTCGAGGCTTATGGCCTAGTCCCCTCTACTTGTCGGCATGGCACTTGTCCCAGCACGAGCCGCAACGTCTAAGCCGTAACCCGAAACCACCGAAGCATTTGACGGCATGTTGGCGTCCGAATAGCCTCCAGCAACCCCGTTAACATCACACCGATGGGTATCCCGTGTTTTCCATTCATCAGGCCCGCGTCTGTAGGTGGTGGGTATGGATTACAGCAACGTCGACGACGGTATGCTCGCTCGTCGATCTACTACTTCACGCTCCGCGATAGCACGTCCAATGTAGTTCGATGTGCTTAGTCGGTGCGCTTAAACGCCAGCCAGAGACCGTTGAACTTTTGCTTCATACTCTCAACAGAGCGAACTCGAATGCGGGAGATCACGTTCTCATTGTAGACTGCCTTTATCGCTTCCAAGTCTGAGTCTTCAATCGGAAGGACGCGGCCCACTTCTTGGACGAGCCGTATTTGTTCTTCGTGCGAGTAGTTAGACGATTCCTGCTTTTAGGCATCTACACAACAGGCATTACACTAAACACAACGTGCTCAAGTAGTGAGGTGTAGCTTACTTCGCGTAGCTTGCTCTACTGCGACCCTCTGTGCGAATTGTGTAATGGTGAGCGACGGGATCGCATTCGGCAGCGTTTTTTTTTTTACCAATTAATACCATTAGGATGACGATGAAATTCAATAAGGAATGCTATGACCATAGCGCTCCTGCGAGACTTCAGCCGATGCAAGGCCGTGCGCGCAACAGACCAGACTACGACCACACTAAGCTTGCGAGGCGGACGGTGGCTTGGCACTGAAGCCCGCGGAACAGACCCAAGCTGGAGCACTGGGAGATGCGGACGACAGCTCCTGGGGGTGGCAGATTTCCATATTACGAGTCAATGTTCCAGATTGTAGTCGTGAACAGCAGCGAGCCTACATCTTGTGCATTTCCGAGTAGTTGTCACGGAAGATCTGTGCAGATAGTAAAACAACCAGCGACTGGGTCTAACATCTCTCCATGGTGACCAAAATACGAACCTTTAGTAGCTCCTGTAGCGGCTCAGGTGACTCTGCATCAATGAAGTGGAGGTGAACCTACGCCAATTGCTTGTAGCGATGATCCGACACCCACAACACCTTCATACGACGCACTACTTGCTCAGGATTCAGGTTTGCCTTTAGAAAGTCTTGGAGGTCTAATGGACTCACATAGAGCGGTTTAGTAGGCATATTGACGAGTAGATCACGATTGAGTTGGTTCTTACCATTAACAGTGGAGATTTCTCAAGCCGAATTTCATTCGCGCGAGATGCGAGTAGCGCTTGCATCCGCTGGTAGGGAGTGATTTGCACCGCGAGTTGATTGTCGCTGTTTTCGTTGGTGGCGGCGGTCTCGCGTATCCCAGTGCCATCGGGTGATGCTCGTTTATTGCTTGACTGACGACCTTCTCCTGTCATGGTGCCAATTAAATTATGAGCAGTTGGAGAAGATATTAGCTGGGACACTCAAGTGCATTGAATATGAAGATGTGCCCTCAGTTGGCGAACAAAGCATGACAGGAATAAGCCTAGTGTGCGTTTTAGAAGACCACCATATCCCATTGATGAGTGTAAGTTGCTACAGCATCGCCACGATCTGCTGTGATCAGATCGGCATGATCTGCTGCGATCAGATCGCCGCCCCAAAGAAGGCGGGAACGGCCAATAGCAACTGCCGTCATCTGGAACGTTTCCCCAAGATAACCGTTTACGTTGGTCATCCACACCCAACATTTTCTTCCCACCCCAGATGCGGCGGCGATTCCATGGTTGCTATAGTGTCGGCCGTGACGATGAAGTCTCTGAAGGCGATCATCACTAGGATGGTGACTTGACTGGCGGACGGCTCGATGTTACCGCTTCCAGCTGGGGCAAATGTGGAACTCACGATTTGGCAAAATCAATTCATTCCGTGACCATGGTCGGTCCCCATGTGCTCTCTGAGCACTTGCCGCAAGTACGTACTAATTCGCGATATATATTTACATCGCCGTGCTTGCCGGTGCACCCAGCGTGGGAAAGCTCATCCCAATGCGTTGGCCTTAAGACGAGGTAAAGACCATGTATCCACTCGACGATCCAGTCTGCGGAATCAAGAATCATCTCAGTGCATATAACAACTGTAATCAGAATGATCGCTTTGTCTTCCCAGCATGACACGTCAGTGGTATGTCAGCCAGCTACATGTATTGGTTCTCCTATTGATTCAGCATTGTTAGAACAACGAGCGCTCTTCACGTTGAAGTTGCGCGGCGAGAGCTTCAATTTAACTTTTATTAAGAGTATATCCATGAATAGCGCAGCTAGCCAACGAGGGTGTTTCACAAGCTCGTCGACGAAGGTATGTCACAGATATGAAATCACTTCATATTTTACTATTCCTGCTCATGTGCTCACCACTACGCACCATTTTCAAGCATGAACACTCATCAGGCACTGCAAGAGAGTGGGTACATCATTCTCTACAACGTCGTCCCCGAAGACATTGTGAAGTTAATGAACATAACCTTCCCGAAGCCAATATAAACATCTTTCGCTCGTCATGATCCGCTCGCCTAGAGTAACGGCACCTGGAATGGCGAAGCATTCGATCCCTTGAGACCCCCGGCAAGACTACCCCACGCGTTGTCTCGATAGCTGACGGTGTTGCGGTGACGTCACTAGCTGACCTTCTTTCCAGGCGCAATAGTGACGGAATGGAACTTTCTGCGCACGGTGGCCGGCTCTATGGATGAGCCGATACGGCGCGACTTCCCCCCACTGGGTGTGGACGTCCACGCTGCGGATCGCGCTACTGTTCCTGGATTGCTGCTCGTTGTCACACAAGATGACACTGGGATCTACGGCTACGGCTGGAATCGCCGTGTTGCACTTTGATTCAATGCCGTCCCGCTCCACTGCAACAGAGGCGACCTCATCAAGTTCAGGGGCGACTTCATTTATGGCAGCGCCGGCTACGAGACCAACGACTTGCTCGTTCAAGCCTACCTGGACGCACCCTTCTATCGCCGCAACATCGAGACTGACCATCCCGAGGTAGTTACCCTGATCGACGACGTGTCCGCTGTGGTCGGTCTCTTTTGCAACGTCTACAACTGTCTATTCGTCGCTAGTGGCAGCAACCCTCTGCGCAGGCACTTGTGCAGGTTCCACTCATTCCACTTCACTCGTCTGAGAGCTCAAAATGCTCAAGGCGAACGATGCTCGTGATTCACACGGGGACACCGGGATGCTTCTGGTTGCTAACTTCTTTACTAGTTGCGTTCTTAGCGTTTGCTTCATTTTTTTAAAGTGTCGTAATGAATCAGCTTGAACAAATAGGATGCCTTTACTCATACTATATTTAGCATTATGTTCGCAAGTGGTGGACTTCCCTAAGTCTGATCGTTTGTACCTCGTAGTTGTCAATCTAGTCCTCATCGAACAGCTTGATTGAATGCATGAAGAATCCACAGACGGCATCGCCGAGCTGGCTGAGCGTATCTGATAGATGCGAATGAAGTTACACTTTGTGCGCATTGAAAACTCGTCATAGATGAAATTTGTTGTAGAGCTGACGGCCTAACAGAGATCTATCAACGGGCGTGCAACCTCCCACACCGTCGAAGCTCTGATAATTGAACACACGTGGCTCCAAATATGAGTACCCGCCGTGGAGCGCTTGAGTAAGCGTTGCAAATGATACCCGATCAAAATTCGCGATTGCCCTTGCTTCCTTGCCATTAGCTCTAGAACTCTAAAGTCGCAACGATAGCGCAAAATACCAGGAAGTTTGACATATTTGGTGATGTAACCAGCTTTATCGCCGCAATGCTGACGCCGATGAAGAGGTTTATGCGGTATTATGACCCTTGTAAAGAAGTTACCGATGAACTGTCACATTAACAACGATTTGTTGCGAGTATGCAGCAAAACGCAGGAGGTCATGGACTTGCTCATAGCTCACGGTAGCGGCTTGGCGCAATCTATAAAGAAACCTGAATAAATATGTATGTGAACGAAAGTTATCTGACTGATATCCTGAAATCACCAGGTGGTTTCACCCCTCAAACGCAAACCCCACCAGCACAAACGCCACTGCTAGGAGCTCCACGACCTCCACCGTGAACCCCACTGTCGTGAGCTGCACCGCCGTGAACTTCTCCAACGCGATCCGCACCAGCACAAACGCCACTGCTGGGAGCACCAAGACCTCCGCCGTGATCGCTACCATCGTGAACCCCACCGCCGTGAACGCTACCACCGACGCACCGAGCGTTTTCCCTTTCGTAGGCTTCATCAAGATGCTTGAGTAGGTCATCGTCCTCGCTGTCGGATCCCTCGGAGGTTACAGGTACTTGGAGGTGGATGCTGTCACCCCTGCGCTTCAGCGAAAGTAGCTATAGCACGTACATCCAGAACTTCCTCGCCCTCACTTCGATCACCGCCGACCTGGTTGTCGTCGCCACCTCCAGCAGGGTCGTCTCCATCGCGAGAAGCAGCCTTTTTCATCTTGTAGGTGACATCTAGATGCCCTAGAAGATTGTCTTCGTCCTGTTCGCCGAGTTTCGGGCGCTTTGCTGCCGCCTCTGCTGATGCAGCCAGCGCCGTCAGCTGTACTGTGATGGTCTGCTCCGTGCCCGGAACCCGTACGTTCCTGACGCCTACGCTTTCCTGTCACCACGGCCACCTAAGCGCTACCCCGCAAATTCCACAATGGTAGTGGATAGCGGCGCGTCGTAGCCGCACCGCCCCCCCCCCCCCTGCAGCTGCATTCTGGTCATTCCCTCCACTTTTAAGCCCATTTCGAACTGTCGTGCGAAGCCAGCTCGGCCTCTAGACGTGCACGGATTGGCAGGCGCCGTACTCCAAGCTGCTGGTCGACAGCACCCCGCAGCTGCATCCTGGTCAATCCCTCCGCTTTTGGAAAGCTGCAACTTGTGGATAGAGGTCCTTCCATACAAATGCCTAATCAGTGGATCAGAAATAAGCTGTGGTCCACATGAAAAAACCGGGATCATGGTTGTTGTCATGGTTTGCTGGTGTATGATGCGGTCCACGTAGAAAAAACCGGGATCATGGTGGCTGCCACAGGTTAGCTAGCGTGTGATGTGGTTAACGCATAGTTGTGTAAGAATACTGGTATTTGTACATCAATCAGCATTGATTGGGCATGTAACGACAGTTCTTACGAGCGGCGAACTCAAACAATGTTTTGAAATTGTGTTTGCGGTGAGACGTCAGTATGAGTGTCGACGATAACTGTAACGGGGTAAGAAATACCGTCACTAGCGTGCACTATAGATGCTAGGAGAAACTCGTAATAGTAGAACCAAGTGTCAGGTTTGGGGCAAATTTAACTCTGTTTATTTATGGAACGGGAGCGGGGGCTCCCGTCTCTTTGTGAACCACTCAATTCTAAGTCGATGCCTGATTGGCTGAAATGGGTCTGGCTCCCGACTTTCACCTAATCAGGTAATGACAACAGCGCACACGCTAGCCGTGTGCACTGTACCTACTTTTGTGCATGTAGCCATGTGGCTCCTACCTACTTATGTAACTCTGTCTAGCTACTTACGTAACCGTAACCAGCCCGTTACAATAACGCAACGTGGAAGAAGGTATCCAGACCTTGAAAACCCGTAGCAAAGTATCATGGAGATTTACGATCAGCCAATTTATGGGTGGGAAGTTGACATTGAAGCAAAGGTGTTTTCTTGCTGGCCGTGGACTCAATAACGAGTTTGGGCACGTGTTTACTTTATGTTTGATTTCTAGTTGTCAGTGTCCCGGTGCCTTAGAAAGCATTTGCGAATGGACGGTGACGCGTAGGTGTAAGGCCTCCCACGGTTGGACCCGCGTTGTCGTTATCGTAGCTTCTTTTAGATGGATGTCCAATAGCTTGGTATGGTATCATTGCATTTTGTATTACATAAACATTTGTTTTTGATTTGCACCCCTGGTTGTCACGAGTAGTTTTGGACTCGATAAGTTCTTCAAAGATATCGTATCAAACGCGACAACGCCTTCTATAGAACAGTAAAAGCTCAAGGCGAAGCAACCAGCACGAATAAGATGCTGGTGACACTCCCGGTGCTTCAGTGGCGGCTTGTATTAGCCTGCTGAAATGTTGAAGTTTGCAAACATTATCACCCCAACAATTCGTCGCACCGATTTGAAGCAATGCTCCTGTATCATTTTCGTTTTACTCCCCTACTTTTGTATAAGCTATTTCGCGATTGTTTTAGGCTGTCACCGCTTGGTTATTGCTTCTAGATCATTCTCGTCAAAAGAAAAAAAAAACCCGCGAAGATTTTCAATTTTAAAAAAATACAAAGTTCTTGCAACATTAATTTTTCACTCCTGATTTATAGTGCTATGGTCGAGTGAAATCTGTCCACGTAGCGGTGTTATACTAGCATCATGGATAGAGCAAGTCAGTAGCAAAATGGTTGTTACGAAGTCGATTTTAATTTTCTGGATGGTAATGGTTCAGCATCAACCACTTCCTTCAGAAGTTTTGGGTTTGACGGTACCAAATCAACATCCGGAACCATTGCGATGTGTGTTGGAACTCGGTAGAGATGTATTCCAACGGGTCCTACAATTACGTATAGTATCATAGAGTAAGGTTATAGAATAGGGCTGCAAAAATGAAATCAATCCTTGCACTCTGATATTCCTAATTTACGTTGTATAGATCTCGAATGACCATCCTCGCTTCGATGCAGGTTATCAATCGTGTCGACAATACCCCGTACGTGTCCAGTATGCTGTAAAAAATATGTACGCAAGATTGAAAACCTAAGGATGTAAAATATGACGAACCCCTTTATATCTGAGCCATATGTTCGTAACGTGTTTGATGTAAACTGAGTAATTAGTACCAAATCTAGCTATGAAGTGACGAAGTTACCATAAGCAAATATACGTATGGTAGGTTCTACCCAAAATTTCCACCGGCGATTCGTTCAATGGACCGTCGGGCCATCGCCGTACCTTCCAAAATCGTATCAAATATCAACTTTTAAACGAATTTGTGAAGTTCACCACACTGCAGAAACGCGTTGCTCCAGGTTTCAGCGCTGTGCCTTAACACGTCCAAGCCCCAGCTTCCAGCACGCCCCGATCCCATGCCCCTAGAACGCGTCCCTATGCAAGAAGCGAGTCGCCAGCAGCTTCGAGTGTTGAAGGGAGTTCTGAACCGCCAGTTCCAGAGCGGCGAATGTCGCCTTATCCACTGCGGAAACGAACCCCACCGTCACGGGCTCCATCACCAGAAACGTGTCGCCCACGCCAAAGGTCCCGTACTTCACCAGAATCTACACCACCTACGCGAGCTGGATCACATTCAGCACCTCCTCCACACCAGCATGCTCGTACCTTGCAATTACAACACAATTGAGGACTGCATTGCCGTTGACGCCTCGAGGAAGTCAGTAATCTCGAGCTCCATCAGGGCCATCCACACCATTTTCGCAATACCAGCGGCTTCAGCTAGTGGTCCAGCAATCGTCAAGAATGCTGTCACACAACGTGAAGGATGTACCGTACATGTCAGTTCTGGTATATTCTGCTACACGTCGGAGAAGTCGGCGGTCGTATATTTCTGGTATGATACATCTCCCACTCCGTTCCGCTCACGCTGTTTCTCGATTGTTAGTTTAGCTGTCACTTGGAAGTAAAAAAATACGGCTTAGTAAAAAAATACGGCTATGCCGTCCGCCCACATGACGGCAAGTAGAACGGGGTTGGTTTGCTACGTTCATCTTGAATGATTATCCTGGTGTGTGCGCGTTCCATTGCTAATTACATAGTTCAGCTGGTCCCACCAACCTTTCCAATCGATGTTTAGGCTTCTAACATATTGAAGGACATTGGTCAAAGCTGCTGAGCCAGCGGGGTGGAGATGTAGTAGGACAAGCATTAGCCGTGGTCAATCTGCTCACGCAGTTGCAGCTCTCGGGCAATACCGAGTTGGACCAGCTGACCGTTCTCATGTTGCGCAAGAAAATCTTTGACACTGATCGAGCTGAACTCCACTACGCGGGCGCTGGCCAAATCGGTGCTGCTCTCACATGCCGCCGAGTAGTCCGCGTGCTCCACAGTGGCCACGCTCATTACGGCGCTGCCGATGCACGAGGTGCCGTCAGCAGCTAGACCGGGCTCGTGGTGTCCATCAACACGTGCGTTAACAGCACAAGCGTGGGGCAGCCGCGAGAGGAGCATGAAGAAGCTGCAGGGTGACTTTGTGGTTAACCGCGGCGAAAGCTGTCAAGACAAATCCAGGAGGTGGTCAAGGCCAAGGCCAATCCTGGCGGTGCGTTTGTATAGAGGGAGGAACGAGAGCATTACCACAGACTAAATATCGATGCGACATTGAAAACTAACCGTCGGGTCATAAAATGCACAACGAGAAAGAGTTATAAAATGTTGCTAGTAGCTATATCTTGTTTCATCGTTCATCCTTTTACCGTCTTCAGTTCTCTCCTGTCCAGGAACGCTGCATCGACGAAGCTGCGACTCCAGTTTATAATTACCATCGGGCCCATATTGGCGATCTTCAATGATTTCGCACGGGAGCCAACCTTCTGGTAGCTCGGCTCCTGTAGTGACGCTGCGATTGGCTTCCCCGCATCTCGAAGTCTTCTCTATCCAGTGAGTTCGCGAGATATTTGTCTTGGTTGCTACCTGGCTTAAAGTCTACGTAGTTCTTATCTTCGGACAGCGTATTGTCAACATCATTATCACGAGTTTCGACAGCGTGATTCGTGGAAACCCATACAGCTCTGCTTCCGTGCGCCCATGGACAGATATTGTCGTCGCTGCTGCAACATGCTTACCTTTGAAAGCTGCGACCGGTACTGCAGGAGGATCGGGAGCTCCGGTCGGTACCGCAGGACGTTCAACGGTGGATACTGCAGCCTCTCTAACAGATAGCTACCGGTTTGCAGTTGAGGTCTCGTTGTTTGCTTCATGTAAATTCAGGTGGCTCTTGAAATGCAGCTTCAACTTCAGTCTTGTGTATATATCCAGAATGGGAACTAGCGAACCTTCCGACCCCGTTGGTGGGGTATTGTTCTTCAATTACAAAGTGCCAGAATTGTTTCCGTAGTATTTTTGTGGCGGTCTCCGTAATGTGAAGGTGCCCGGTGGTTTTGCAGCCTAGCACATGTTGAAGAAAGTCTCGAATTGGTACGCCCCCCCCCCTTCCCTTAAGAGGACTTAAGCGACAAGGTCTGCGCGAACGGCGCGAAGGACTCGTCCTGATGGACAAAAGTAGCGTGGGAGTAGAAATACAGTTAGAGTTGTCCAATGCTTTCCATCGACTATCACTTTTTACAGAAAAATGCAAGCTTCAATTAGCAGTCGGACTTTAGGAACGGGTAGGTCCGTGCATTGTCGAATAAGAAATAGGTGCTCATGTATAACAGAAACAGCAACCTCAGGCCAAGTACTCAATGCATAGGCTTATCTCGGTCAAAAACGCCCTGCAGCAGTGAGACTTCCTGACGTCAGTGGTGATGCGGTAGGTCTTGGTTCGCTTGGGGTCGCGTTCGCCTCTCAGAGAACCATGGTAATCCACATTACGGCGAGTACAGCATTGACATCTTGCTGACGGCGCTGCAAAGGCAGCGAAACAGCTGTTTTATTCTAACACCCAGTTGGGGTTCAAGAGCTTCCGAGTGCAATATCCACAGCATTAAGCCTGCTTTGCTGGTGATTGGGTAGCGCCCTGGGCAGGCGGCGGCTACCTGGCATTAAGCGTGCTCATCACGTCCCTGAGGACCATATTTCGCTCCTCCCCCTTGGTGGACTTGATTTGTATCTTTAAGTCACCGGTTCCTTTGATGGCTGCGACTTCAGATTATCAAATCGTTGGAGCGGGGCATGATATGACGAGTACAGCCGGAATCGACGGTCCACATGGAATGGTCTGACTAGAGATACGAGGTTCACCGCTTCCGTTTTCTTGGCCGAGGTCTAGTGTTGTGATTGTAGTGATGACATGCTTGCCGTTGTTGTCGTTGTCACTGTTCCGGAGGCCATGCCACTTGTTGCGTCTATGGGGTTTGCCGTGATTGCCTGATTTCCATCTTTGACCGCTTTTGTTGATCCGGGATTAGTAGCCATTGAGTTGCCCTTCTAGGGGTGCTGGCGCTGCGGAGGTTGCGACTGATGCGGCGGCTTCAGCTTGAAATTAGCGGAGAGCACCGTGCCAGCTTTGCTTGGTCGTTGTGAAGGTACTGTTGCAGAATATAGCAGTCAACCGGGTCGTCTTTATCCCGATGACAGTATGCGCACTTGATGACGAGACCAGTGCCGTATATGCCTTGGATGGAGCTGCATCGAGAAGTTGTTCAGGTACCGAGACTAACAGGTCAAGTCTCCCGCGATTCTGGGGCCCCATGCTTGAGACCATAGCGATTGCGCGCAAGTTCGTTTTGGAGCTTGATTTCGATGGTGCGCTTGACATCCTCGCACGGGATCTACTTCGTGCTGCACTTCCGGATTGTAAGTTCAGATTTGCACTCAGTCGATAGCGAATGGTACATGTAGAGCGATTTCTGCTCATCGGCTAGCACACAGTTCGTTGAATCAGCGGCAACTTTCATTGCACTCTCCAAGTCGTACACAAAAGGCCGCGAGATCGTTGTCTTCGTCATTGCTCAATCTCATGAGGTACAACTGGATGTAGTACGGGTCGCCGTCCACGCGTGAGTACGCGCGCTCAGTTGAAAACCTCGTGGACCTTCGTTTGAGAGCAGCATAAAATCAAACAAAGGATATACAGAATCCCACAAATCCTCGAGTAAAAACGTAAATGTTTGACCAATGAAAAATAGCAATCACTCTGAACGACGCGGCGACAGCTGTCAGCCAATTAGTGGAACCTCTTGTATATGTTAAGCTCGCTTAATCAGATCTGAAATATACCGTTGTGTAGCGGTGCTAGCTGAAGTTACTTTATGTCTCTACAGACTCAAATAGCAATGTAGGAGGGAGCACCAAGGCAATCCTCCAACTTGCATTAAGTAGCACTTGACCTCAGTGGCGAAAGCCTCGATGGGTAGATTTTTGAGTGGTTGATTATTGCCACTAACCACAAAGCCGTCACCATTTATTACTGCTTACAACAAACTATTTCATTGGTTGTTAATTCGACCAATCTATTGATCATATTTTAAAAAAGATTGCTGTTATTAATACATATGACGTGAAACTCACAGATATATGCTGCCGTCACTTGCCAAATAGCAATGACAACCAGCGTCCAGACCGATAGCTCTGGTGATGGTGTTATCGATCAGTTAGATATCGCACTACTTCATGGACGGGAACATACCTCACTTCTAAAAAGTGATGTTCCAGATTGCGAGATTTTGATGGTCCTCCTTGCGTTCTGTGAGCGCGCCGCATTGAGTATCGCCGAGAAGAAGAAGAAGTCAAGTTCGTGGTAAAGAGACGGAAGCAATATTACACCAAAGGCATTGGCGACACCGCGCAAGATTGGGAGCTATCGTCTTGGGAGCATCAACGCGACTCTTAAATGTTAGCACTTTTCATTGCATAATTGCATGAGTCCTACCTCTGTCCTGTTGCAGCTTGTCCTTCACGTTGATGAAGCCGCCAGGGGTGGCCTTGCGCACGGTCAGCGTCTGGGTGAGCTCGGACAGCCACCTTACTACAGCTGCACGCTCGGCTCGATATCAGAGCCCTTGATAGTGCGCCGCGTGCGCTTCTCGGAGCTGTAGCTCGCCAGGCGCTCCGTACGACTCTCGCCCAGCACCACCTCGACACTCAGGTGCTTGAACTACGTCGTCAGCTTGGTGTGGAATTTGCCGCACATGTCGTCGCTCGCGGCCAGCTTGGTGTTGTCATTAAGGTTCGCCACGGTCTTTCTCGTGTGGTAGACTCTGCTCGCGCACCTCGACAGTCTCGGCCTCGTGGTCGAGCGCTTCAAAGGTCGCTAAATATACATGGTGTATCTGCTGCCCGTAGTCACCACTTGCAAATCGTAGATAAGGCTCTATAGGACCCGCTAGCAGGTTCCAGTACTCTTCGAATAGCGCGTGATCGAACTCCTCGACACCGGGCGTGATGCGTGTGCGTGTCACCACGCCTGGATCTAGACGAAGCTCTTGTCCGACGGTGCGCGGTGCCCAGTCTTCGCATGCTCGGCGCTCAGTCTTCATGTACACGGCACCTAGTCTTCTCGTGTACGGCATCCCGAGTGGCAATGAAATGGTTTGAATTAGTGATAGTGGGCTGCACGTGCATCACTTGCAGCGAATTTTCCGTCGGAAAATGCCAATGGCGTGCAATTTTTTTAACTTGTCGAGTTTCAACCAAGGGAAATGTGTTTTTTTTTTCAATCGAACGCACCATACTAGCTCTACATCACTAAAAACCAAGCTGACGCGAAATATGAAGCACAGCTTGTTTCTTCTAGGGCTAAGCCAAAAACGAATAAGACATGCCATCTAGGTCACAAGATTTTATTACACTTTTACTCGTGACAACAATATCTAATTTACGCTTGCATCGCCATCTTGTTCATCTAGGTCTCGTTAAATGAGTGTGAGATATAAGCAACAATAGCAGTTTAGAACTATATGTTATTACATGTAAGGCAGGTCTCGTGTTTGATCCCACTCCGTGAGTTTGAACCAATGTGTGGTCTGGTTCTCATCTGATCTGCTTTATGCGCTTCCTTCACGGAACCTGGCCCCATACACGTCATGTTTTTTGTGATAAACCACTCAGATGGACATTCGAAAACCCACCCGCGTCAACACTACGCATGGTCGTTGCCTCATCAGTGCTTCGCCACGCTCGTCGAGCAAATACACACACCGTGTCGACGCTGGGTATACGAGGATGGTCTAATCGGGCGTGCTCAGCTTGGTACGACTTCTTCTTGGCATTGATCTCCATTTACAAAAGATATTCGAAGGTCCTATTCGCATTCCGCGTTGAGAGACGCGAGCTCCGCACGTCGCGTTCTTCCACGAAACGGTCGACGACGCCCCCCCCCTCCAAACACCAGACAACGACATCCAGCCGTTCATCGGAGCAACGTTCTCCCATTGTGCCAGATCCTACACCGCTCCCTAATTCAAAGAAGTAGCGACCGATAGTGATTGACCTATGATAAGGAAACAACAGCTCGAGCTCTTTCGAGATGATCACAACTTCTCACCTCCCTGCTTTGATATAAGCGTCTCATGCATGTTAATGAAGAAGTCTCGGAACGTGATCTTGGTCAGAGGGTTTGCAAGTTTATGGGCGGATGCGAAGGCTTGAAGGCGTTGGCGGAGAACATCGTCGATAGGAAGGCGAAAAGCGTTCAGGAAATCGTTACAGCGTAATATTGTTCGGCGTGTCGACGCGGGCGTCGGCGTATGCCACCATGCGGGGCGTCATCAGCATCGCGCCTTCCTCGTCGCGGAGGCGCTCGTCGACTGCAGCAATACCCGTATTCCAGACTCGTCTCCTTCGCCTCACCGGGCGACTCGATGATGGCGAATTCGAGATTGCGGGCTGGGCGAGAACTCGAGAAACAAAAAACATGTGCTCCTTGCGTCGAGCCAGGATAGTTTGGCCGGAACCTCATTGACAAAACAGAATGCTGCTCATTCGTACTCCTCCCCCGACGATACCGCGTCGTGCTTCCCTACAGAGGTGTCTATGGGTTTATTATCGCACCTTCCAAGCGCGTTCAGCCCCGAGAATCGATGGTAGATAAAACGCGCGCGCATATCCAGGTTGCGGGTGCACTTCCAGAACGCGACTCCATGGTCCAAGTTGAAGATGAAGATGAGCTTGTTGTCGTGGTCATGCATACGGTGGTAGGCGCTGTACATGCTAGGCGAGTACTGCTTGACGAACATGGTGTAGCCTTTGATCGCTGAGGCGTTGACGTCCCAGACACGGTCGCGGTAATCGGGGATCTATACACGTACTCGAGCGCCGCTCTGACAAACGCCAGGCTCGCATCGTTGTCACTCACATAGTTGACGTTGATATTCTGCTGGTACTCGTTGATCTTCACACCAATCATGCGCGAAATGGTCCTCGGCCGTGATCGCGTTGTGCTGGCCGGGGATCGCATAGTCGCGGAACATCCAGCTCGTGAACTCCCCGGCCGCGGTCTTCTTGGTGCCGAACGGCAGAGTCAGCGGGCCGTGGCGCCGGTACTAAGTCTCGTCAATTGAGGTCGGCGACATCCTCTCTCAAGCCCAGTAGAGCGATGTTGCGGCGCAGCAATTCCCGCCTCACGGGCACCTCCACCGCCACGCATACGTGCAGTGGCAGCATCAGGTTCGTCATGAAGTGAATGCTGCTAAGCCAGTGACAACAACGAGGCCGATGTTATGGAGATCTTGCAGCACCTAGCCGCGGTGTATAACGACGTCACGCTCATCTCGCTGGAAGAGCACGGCGTCAAGCCCTCCCCCCACACACACACACACAAGCGAGTTCGTCGGCTTCGACTGTACACACTGCGCAACCGCCCGCTGCGCTACCGCGGGTTCAGAATTACCGAAAGTGATCCACGAGAATGTCCTTGTGGTACCCGTTCAGCGGAAGGTCGATGTTATAAAACATGCAGCAGTGCGGCGTGATGCTGATCTCGTGCGCCTCGGCCTTTATCTTCAGCCCCACCAACTCGCTGAAACGAAGCGCGTCGTTGAATCCAGTTGGACGCTCGTGGGTCTCCCGTCTCCACCTTAAGCAGTAGCATGCCGCGATGGATCGGGTGCAGATACGAGTCATCGTCCTTGTTCTCGAAGCTGTAGGTCTCAAACGACTTGCCGATGGCGTGCTTATCGAGGAATGCATGACAGCGAGGGATAATGCCCATCGTTGCTATTATCTCCAATGGAATCACGACTTTAAATACGATTTTGCATTCCTCCTCATATTCTGGACGCATCTTATTCCGGGTACGTACGTAGTCATCACCGGCTCTCGCCCACAAAGTTCCCGAAGGTGTCTCAGATCGTGGAGGGCCAAGAGCCAATCCTTGTTGCCAAATAAATGGCAAATCTTCGTAAGGACAACTGCGAGGTGCTCGTGCCTCTGAGGTACTGGGGCCTGCCTCTTTCTCAACGATCTCGACGCCTATCTTATCACACGCATACATACAGAAAGTAGTCAACCGATCGCAACGGTCGCATCGCCTGCACACACGACTAGTTGCCGTGAGGTCCACCCGTCGAGGCACTTGCGAATGCTGTCTCGCAGCTTGATTCCGTTGCGTAAGGACGGTGTCAGCCGGTCCGACACCACGGACATCGATATATTCCTGTTCAAGCACTTCGGTTTGACTGCCTTGGAGATATGGGCTCTCATACTATCTCAGACCAAGCATTTCCTATCACTATGCAGGACAGAAGGAGACGCCCGGTCAATCAATTTCTTCAGGAGTTCGTTATTCACCTAGGCACACGGTTTGAGTTCGTTATTCACATAGGCACACGGTTTGACGCGCTACATAAAGCGATCGAGGTCTTATCTCTAAGACTGCTGAGGATTTACCCTTGCACATCAAACGCGGTGGCAATTTTCTGCCGGTAGCACTGACAGCGGGAGCCACCGTGCGAAACCGGCGGACAAACCAGTAGAGTGAACCACGACATGCCAAGCCCAGTGAAGTCCAACGGGCTCTG